>JAUMHA010395351.1:0-11571 GCA_032359765.1 Saxidomus gigantea
TGTGTGCCAAGTTATTTTAAAATCCTTCAATGCATGACAGAGTTACAGTCCGGACACGAATTTGTAAGTGGGGACGCCCAGACGGACGGACAGACGGACGGTGCGATTTTAATATGCCGCCCTTTGGGGGCATAAAAAATGGCACGTAGCAGAGTCTCGGAGATTCGATACTGGCATAGTGTTGTCCTGAAAATTTCAAACTTTTATACTTCAAATCGTGCAAACTGCCGAGTTTACAGAAGGTTTTAGCTGTTTCTGATTGGAAGCTTTCTTTATTTAAATAAAATACCGGATGAACACGATCGGATGTAAAGCCAGAATAAGTGAGCAGGCGCTACGCAAAACGGCGAGAATAATGCGCATAATGCTACGGTACCTTCAAATTTGTTACAGTACTTCCAGTCAGATTACCATCTTCATAAACAATAGTATAATAACTGAATGAAGATACGCATAAAAACAGAAACCAATGAGCAAACTGGGAAATAATGTACGATACACACGATAATTTCTATGTCAGCAACATTTCTTACAGGATTTTTCGCAGGGGAATTGTCATAGCTCATTCAATTTTGAATTATTTTCTCTGCTTGTGGACGAATTACCCACACACTGTATCGCATTCGCTAATTCGGCGTAGCCGTGTTAAGCCCCCTTTTGATCGGAAGTTGGTAACTTTTTAATCGCCAATGAAATGACAAGTAGAATGTATATAACAGTTTTAAATTGAGAATTTTACTCTGTAACTCTGTAAGGCACCTGTTAATTCGATAATACCGAATGAAAAAGGTCTATAAAGTACGCTTAATCACAATTGGGGAGACAAATGTGTAAGTAGCCGGTTAGCTTAGTCGGGAGAGTATTCGCTCGTAGAACCCTTTATGTGAATGGCCGGGGTTTGCGTCCCAGGTATTGTGCACAACTTTTCTCACCATTGTCGTCTTCTGACTGCATTAAAAATTTAAGTTGGCAGGCTTTTTTTAGTATAAATCTAGCTACAAATCGCTTTCATGCCGACCATCTTTTCTGAAGATTATTCTTCTCTTAAAGACTAAACAAATAGTTAAATGCATCTAGGTATACAAGTCCTGTCAATTCGAAACGATAGAAATTGGCTTTCTGTCCGGTATGCACCTCACGTTTGCTGAAAATTATGAAAATCTTTCATGTTTTTTCACGTTACCTTCATTCGTTTATGAGCAACAGTTTAATAAATTTTAATGGAATGGGATTTTTTTCAAAATTAAAAATACGAATTTACTCGTTTGTTTCTGATATACTTATTTATAAACAGCTATACAAATGTATAGGTTTTGTATATTTATATGTTTTATGTACAGGTCCGATGGCGGTCATGCAGAATGGAACAATTGTTCAATTATACTCTCAGGTAATTCAAATCTAACCATTCATCGTCAAATAATAAGCAGAACTTTACATGTAGTGTAAATTTTCCAAATGTTTCATGCTAACAATTAAAAATTTCAATGTTGAAATTTCAAAAATTACCTTATACATACAGTCCTGACCCGTTTATTATCATGAATACGGATTATTCATAAAGTATATTTTATATCAATTCTTTCAACGCGTATTTGTACTGACTAAGAGTTTTTTTTACACCATAAAGGAAATTATAACAGACGACCGATCGTTTCCTTATTACAGCTAGGCTTGTTAGTTCTCATCGCCTTATATAATATACGGAAATTGTGCTTTGTCATGTTTAATTGTAAATTCTTATCATCTAAATATGAAACCGAACTTTTTGGAATGCACAGGGAATAGAATAGAATAGAGATAAATACCTCACGGACAATGGGCTATACGTTTATAATAATTAAATGTGAGAAACCCTCTTTGATTTAGCATACAATAATTTGTTTTTGCATTTTCTAAAGTGATATAAATGGAAGTGAAATGGTGACGTGGAGTCTTGGAGTGGAACTAATTTTTTATTAAAAAAAATCCGGCAAAGGAAACTGTTGTTTTTTAGTCTCTTTCTGCACAGCGTGCACGCCTTCAGACCTTCAGAGTAAACAACCCTATAAGCAATGTTAATAGTTTCGGTGCAAATTTCATTGCTTTACGTAAAAAAATGATCTCAGTGTAGTAAACTTATGACAAAATCTATCTCCGTACAACGGACATAAAAAAAGGCGCGATATGATCATGTGTGCGACGTCATGGTAACGATATGTACATTAACAAATTGAAATAAAGGATACATATACACCCGAATCAGAAATATCGGCTACATGTAGTTTCAATTCGTACTAAACACTAAGATGGACCAGAGAAAAAGGTTAAAGTATGCCTCCACCTTAAGTATATCAAATTTAAATTTGTTTGTTTTAAAGTATGCTTTTACCGTAAGTCTGTTAAATATAAATTTGTTTTTAAAGTATGCTTCTACCTTAAGTCTATTGAATATAAATTTGTTTTTGGTATCAGAGCCTCAGTCTTTTCCATGTAGTATTTTATTTAATTATTAGATAAATCATTATGAAACGAGAATCAATACCCTTACTTTTCAAATGTTGCCCGGATTCTACGTGCTATTGTTCTTATAACATAGTTAATATATTTAAGAAACCTGGTCTTTTCACTATCTCCTTTAATTGATATAGATTTTGACGACAACCCACTAAAAATATTTCGCAAGCCCTGGAGGCTTTCAAATAAAATCTGAATACAGACACAAATGAATCAAACTGCACGCTAATTCAATATGTGGAGGCCTGGAGACATTGTCGAATCTATACAGTCATCTGCTCTCAGAAAATGTATACATGTTTCATTGCACTTCCTGCATCCTGCATTATCCCGGTGAAGTTTATGTTTTACATTCTATGTTTTATAAAATGTTTTTCAATGTAAACACTTGTTTCATGGAGACTTAACAAAGCCGACTGTAAGCGCCAACCCCTTCACTCAAATACCTTAGTCCTCGGAAGCATACTACAATATACATGATATTGAACTGTTTTTTGAAAAAAAAAGCATATGCTTCCCTCATGTCCCCGTCCCTCCCAAAGGAGAGAATTCACTGGGCTTAAGTGACCACTAACTATAATATGCATAATTACACTTCATACTGATGCTTCCGACGAAGTACAAGAGGTTTTGGGGATGAACAGCGGACAGTATATTCTTCCATTCCAGGGAGAGATTGTGGAGATCTACTAGCTTTTACTTCGCTACGTTCTTTTCAGGTAGGGCTATAATTCATCGTATATAAATTGTTGTTGCTTTTTAAGAAATATAAGTTTATGTTGAGGGAAACTTAAATGGCGTGTAAATATCAGACATATTTCCCATCCATATTACTTGATTTTTCAACGACGTACAGTCAATTAATATTCAGTAGTGGCAAAATTATAAAAACTTTAATTATCTCTGGTCATAAGGTAACTTGAAAACGGCGATTTTTTACGCTTCCTTTGTATGTTTGTCGAAAATTGTGTAGTTGATTTTTTTATCCCGATGTTAAATTTATTTTGAATGCTTACATCTCGATAAGTTGATTTGATATATAATACGTTGTTAGTAGAATTAATTGTGTGGCAAGTAGCTTGAACGCCTACGAAAGATTGACCTATTTTTGTAACTTTCTGAATCATATCGTATGGCGCATACCAGATATCAGCCTACTGTACTGTAGCAAGTTTGTGCATACACACATAATTCACAGAACTGTATTCTAGACATAAAAGAAAGGCATCATTATATTCACATTTACTAGTATTATCTTTGATTTGATAACTGATACATTATTAGATATATCTCTCTCTTTGCAGATACAAAACGGTTGAATGTATCGAGAAGCAGACGATATTGAACGTTGCACTACGTAACTCCTGTGAAACAGAAACATATTATTAATGTTTAGTCTGCAGATACTGTCTTTATCATATAATCATGTTTTTCGGGCATACGGCTGCTTGCACGTCAGCAGGTGTTGTAGTATATTCAGTTAACATAATTTTGCAAATATCTTCACAGATAAAGAGTGTGTACGTGAGCTCTCATAATGTTGATCATAACATACTTTGTTACACAAAATTGTACACAAAATATTCATATAGAATTTTAAAATTACATTAATTCTAAACCAAAGGCAGATATTGGTCCGCTTAAGATATGCATATGAAAGCTGTAATACATTTTATTTTTCAAAGCACAAAAGTGCCGAAATGTAAGTACATGTACTTATTAACCGACATGCTTTCTCTCCAGAAGAATACTGTGCACTTTGTAAAATGTCCTAAAAGTACTTTCGATTGTCATTACATAATTTTATGCTAATCAATATAACAGTATTCTTTTTAACATAATACTCTCCGAAGTCTTCGATTATCACGTATACAATTTATAGTTCAAATATTTATGGGAATGTTGAAAGTATTTTGGTGTAAATGGTTCTTGTAAAGCTTTATTTAAAACGTTACTGTCCAGAAGACTGTTGATTTGAAATTCTTGTGTTATTCCATGATTTCTGTCGGACTGTGACAACAATACTGTCTTTGTATGTATTGCTTTCACTGTGAAGTCAATTTCTTGTATTACTGCAAGTATTTCCGCTTTGAGAACTTTTACTGTATCGTTTACAGGTATCTGTACGTTTATCAATTCTTTTCTCTGTTCGTTAGTAGAACACAATTCTTTTGTAATTTCTTTTGCACTATCATTTTCTGCAAACCCAGATTGTAAATGGCTTTCACTTATACGGAGAGTGTTAAGATATGAATCGAACTTTGAATCGAGTTTTTCTAATTGTGACTCTAAACTCATCAATCTGTAACTGAATAGAACAGAATCAGCCCCAGGGATTTCAGTAGTAAACTCTTGCGTGAAATCTCGTAGCTCATCCCTCAGCTGCAGATTTTGTGCTTTCTCTTCGTTCACAGCTTGAATCAGCTCCTGAATAAAATCGGTAATTATCTTTTTCTTCACTGTTTCAATTTTCTCGCGACATTCATCCTTACACTGGTCACTTTTCAGTCCATCACTTGGAAATAAATCCAATGTCGTCTTTATCAGATTTTCCAGTTTCGCAATCACACTTTCTATATCTTCATGTTTTGTCTTAGTCCGCGTCTCTATTTTGTCGGCTAGATTTTCCAATTTCTCCATCAATAAAGCGATATCAAATTCCTCACAAAGCACAAAGTGTGTCATGAGAAGAAGTTTTAAGAACGTGTATCTTACCGAAGTATGCCACATTATAAAGGTAATCCAGAGATTGCTTGTGTGTAAAGCTTTATTTCAGACTTTGTTCCTACAGTGCTAACGTAAACTGATAAGACGTTTACTGATGTAAAGTTTCGTGCAGTGTATATAGGTTAGACAGGAAGAACTACTTATCTTAAAAGTGCAAGAATGTTTTCAGAATACTTGTTGCACAACAATTTAAAACCAGGCGTTTTGATAAGGTTTTTTGTATCGATTTTTCAAGTAGTTGTTTATATTCCTCGTATTGTTTAACATGTTATTATTAACCTAATCTTTTTATCGTAGTTTTGTCATACATGGGTTGTGCCAAATGCAACAATTAACAATGCATTCATAAACGTAGTTTCATTTACCTATCACCTTAAACGAATGGATATTTAGGCACAGAAGTTCACATTTACCATTTACATTTATATTTCGGTAAATATTTTTTGTTTTATTTTTAATGTATCTCGATAAAGAAGGAAGAGGTTACGTCGATTAATTGTTTTTCTGATAGAAAAAGTTTCGTGTTACCTGAAAAATATCATGAAACCGAACGTTTTATCTGGTTTCGTGATAGTTTCTCGATTATCATGAAATCCTCTTACCTGTAAAATAATTGGTTGCTTATTTATGCTTCCGTAATGGATTTCTGTTAACATTATAAAACATTTTTTACAGGTCATTATTTAATAATGATATTTGACCAGAAACTACGAAAGAAAACAAAAGCAGCATTTATCCTTAAAAGAAATTGTCAGCGTGGAACACTGTCAATTCGCAGTGAAGATATACGTGAGAGAATAAAATAATATTTCTTCTCCGTCACACTGACTTTAAATAGGAATTTACATGTCAGGAGACTTGCAGTATGTATAGCACCAACCCACCACCTTCAAATCCCCACCGCCTCGTACTCCACCCCACCACCTCATTTGAGAAATTGGCGGTAATTTCAATTTATTTACTCGCCGGATCTTCTAGTGACAATTAATGGCTATTTTGTACATGTACTCGTACGTTGCATGTAAACTATATTCGGAAAAACGGGATTTTGGACAAAAAAATAAGGATAGTTTAACTTTGGTTACTGAAAATCGAGATTTTCGCCAACTTATACACGTTCTAGAGACTACAATTTCTGGAATTTTGTTTCGACACTTCGTGCAAACGGTAGTCTCAACATTTCTTCTGGTAACCGATTTTTGAAAGTTCTTCAACACACTAATTTAAAACAAAATTTACAAAAATCATACTCACATTTCTTGTTTATTTGGTAGAAAACCACCACCTCGGAAGTGTGCTCCCCACAATTTCTTTTCACCTCATTTTGTGGTGGTGGAGAGAGTTAACCACCCGTGCAATTGTTTAACATGAAAAGTTTAAGATTTCTATATAGACATTTAAGGACAGTTAGCTCCACCCCCTTGAGGCCATGTTTAGAGCCGAATCTATGTGGCTTGAAATATCTTTGTAGACGGTAACCTTAGGAACATTCTGTGAAATCGTTTTGAAACCCAGTTAGTGATATCTGACTAGACGATTTTTTAAATTTAATCTATTGAAAATAAGTAACTACTACACTGGGCCAGTTGTATGATTTTAACAAACATAAAGGAAAAGGTTGCAATGGCAAACAAACTCGTTGTCATGCGCTTTGGTGATGATACGTAATGGATCATTGTGAGTGTTTTTGTTTGTTTGGAGCTTTCTGCTAGCATGCAGCGCAGTGATGCTGTACATTGTACCAATCTTTACATTCCTTTGATCACAGGGGAATTATCCGATTTATGTTGAAAGTTGTCATTCTGATATTTTAAACAAACACAACGCTTGGTTCTGCAACAATGTCCTGTGATTTTGTCTGGACTATTACCAATCATTTCTAAAATACGGACCTTGTCCATAGTTTAATAATATAAATAAATAAACAAAATATAAAAAAAACTATTACTTTTGAAGCAGGACACATTTTGCTAACACACGCATATCTCAACTTGGAATTAAAGTTACTGTAACGTTTGTCTAACAAATATATCAGTAGTGAATGTTGGTTCACTGCATAATTTTCACAGTGAAAACAATGTAAATGGGATTTTTAGGATGACACACTCTCGCTATTTTCTGGATTAAATCTTTTTCAATTTTCAACTGTACCTATAAGATATTTAGCGATGTTAAATATTTTTGAGTCGCCCCCTGAAAACTTCTTATAAAGATTATTCCGAGTCGACCCTGCTATCGAAATTATTGAGTCACGTGGTTATTAAGAAGCTGCCAAAGTGGTAACGGGATAAACTGAAGTCTTCCTTTCATGCTCCCCTAATTCCTCCTCTTTTTTAATCATATACTTCTCTTTAATTCCTACGTTTGTTTACATATGTACTGACATATTATATGATTTGTGTTATATTTGTCAAAATTATATTAATTATGATTTGTGCGGCGGTCTTATAGTACCCACCTATGTGGTGAGCTTTGATTGTATGATTTGTGTTATGTCAATAGTTGTTTCCCTTTTAATATCAAATTTTCGTCATTAAAAATAAAATTACATCTTCACAATACAGTGTTTGTAGTTTTATATTAAGAAGGCTCTCACATATGAACTTCACCTCGGAAGTGTTAACATTGGCCCGTTTGTAATGGATGATTGAAATTGAAGGAATGATTCAAAAACGTTTGTAGTATTAAGTTTCCTTGTTTATATGCGGGTTGATATCTTTATGAAAAAAAATGGAGTCTGCCGCCATGTTAATCTATACTTTACAATCGTAATACCTATCTTCAAATTAAGTGACCTCAGTATTGATTTGTAATAACAGGGGAGGTTTTTGGTGTTATGCTTTATTGGAACAGGTTGCTTATCCCCTATTTTCGATTCAGTGCTTATTTTTATGTATGTTCGGAACAAAATTACAGCCAATATATACCGATGATAAAACAGTTTTAAGTAGAGTGTGCTATGATTCCTTTATTCCTGAGAATATCTTTATTTCGTATTGGTTGGAAATTACTTCCTTCTATCAAGTAAAAACGAATAAAGTGCGGGGAATAATGCAAAAAAGGGGATTATTGGTATTTGCAGTTATTATTAAATGTTTCTGTAAGCTTTCATACAAAATTATATTATGTATGTAGCATTTAAGGTGTGTGAATTTCAGCTATTCCAGATTGGTTAACATATAGGCATGCTATTAGTATTCGTTAGATTGCATATTTGCGATCTGTGTATCTGATAATAATCACGTCGTGCCACGTGTTACTATTGTGACTTTAGTATTTTAAAAAATGACGTATTGATAAATAAAGCCACGGTTCAATACATCAACCCAAACTCTAGTACGGAAGTGTGAAGCTTTTTCCACTTGTATAAAACGCTCTCGAGACGCCACTAAATGGTCACTTATGAAAGAAAAATAACCGTCATGTCCTAGATGTTTGGTCTAACCCCAGTCTATAAAATAAAAAGTAGGTCAATTATCTTTGAAAGGGTTAATTTACTGATTCTAAAACTCAAACGTAGGCCTGAACAATACTACGACTATATACAACAAAACATGATAATTGTATAGGGTATCTTTATTCCGGTCCGCCATGACTGGTCTGTAATAACACTCTAGGATTTTCTTTAAAAACAGTCAATAACTCAGAAGTCTCCAAATGCCACTTGACTATTATATCGTCAACTAACTGTATTTTCATTTTTAAACTGATTCGAGTAACTCAAGTTACTCCATGTAATGGTTTGTTTGCCTTACAATTACTGTTATCATACGGAACAATCAAATTGCTGAAATGAGTATAATGGAGTATGTACAACGAAAGCGCAAACAAAGTACTCGGCATTTCTATCTATTTCGCATATATGACAACATAGTGTACTATGGGCTTTCCTGAAGATCGAAAACCAGCACTAGCCCCCAGCAGTTATTAGACATACAGAGACATAAGACAACATACTTTTAAGCAAATATAAAATCTTGTAAGTAACAGTTAGAAAGTTAAATGAAGGTTACAACTTAGTAACCTTCATTTAACTTTCTAACTGTTACTTACGGGTGAAGATGTATTTAATATTGCTGTATTTTGGTTTTGTCTTCTTTACCAGCTTCCTTTTATTTATAGAATTATAAAATTTGTACTATTAGAAAACATACATTGTTACAACTTTACTTTAAGAAATTATGAAACTCATAATGTTTTTCATCGATGTCACAATTGATTCTCTGTTAGGCAATAGCACCGTCTTTACCGCTGATGAAGTGAGGATAATGTTGCAATATCTTCTGTTGGAGCTGCAAATTCAAAGAAAATTGTGTCAAGGGATATGTTTTTGCTTTTTCCAAGAAATATAATGTTACAAAGAATTGATAAAAAACCTCAGCTCGTTGTATAACCCTAATGATATTTAAACGTCCATATACCAGATGCAAACGCGAACATAAAGCGATAAAATAAGAAAAAAAGTGATGCAATCCACAAATTGTCAAATGTATGTCACATTTTGGAATTTAGGTAAAATATCATCATGAAATGACTGCTTGAGTAAATATAAATGATATTCTGGTCGATAGCCGAATTCCGATTGAAATTTTCGAAAATACACCCGATTATAAAGGCACAACATTCGCCGATAGTTTGTGGGCAGCACTTTTCAGATATTAAAAACAGTTTTTTCAAACATTCCAATCGGGAACAGGATATCAACTAGAGAATAATGTATTATTTAGAGGATAAAACATGGCTGAGTCGGGCCGGGGCGTGATACACGACCCGTAAGGATCATAATGGCACGAGGGCTTTTGCAATGTCTGGATGGTGTCATAAAATAAAAAAACTGACATATGTTTGTTGATTCGCCGAGTGAACGACTCTTGTTCTCGTTTCGTCAAGTTCTTATTTTTCGCCTCGAATTTAAGTACATGTATACCAACACTTAAATACCATCAGTGTCGAATAGCATGCTTAGATTTTAGATAGTGTTTGAAATAATATTTTTACCTTGAAAAAAGCGAAATATATATATTCCTGGACACCTTGATTTTGCATTTTCACCGGATGTTGCTGCAGTTGGCGAAAATGCCGTCTATATGTAGTTGACACCAGAGTAGCAATATATGCCTTGTCTGTTAAAATACCTTTTAAGCAAAAATCCATAGGTCGATTGATGGTCGTTAGATTCCAAATCATTAAAGAAAACAGTCATTACCATGCGTCAGTCGGACCGAAATAAATCTACTCAGAAGAAACGTAGGTACTACAAACAAGCAGAGAAACTGAGAAAGAAAATGGTAAATTGGTCTAAGCATAGAAGTTAGGAATATTAAAGTCGTAAAGCTAATTTGAATTGTGTGAGAAATAATATACGGAACGGTCCTAGCAAAAGGAACTCTTACCTCTTTTTAGAATCGTGTATATCCAAAACAAAGGAAATGAAAAAATAAACAAAACAAACAAGTGAAGTCATTGTATGTCTAAAAAGAATGTTTATTCAAATATGCATAAGAGCAAACATTGCATTTATATTTTAAAATGTATTCCAAGAAACTGTCCTAAAGACTGTAAGAAAACTGCATACTACATGTAGTATATTTGACTTGTCAGGTCTGTCCTTTCAGTGTATTTAAACTTGTCAGGCAAGCCCTTTAATACGATTCAATGATATGGGACCCTTATCTCATCAAAGGCATTGAGCCATTTAAAAAGATCCAACGACACGCCGCTATATAAATGATTAAAAACTTTAATTCAAGAAAAGAAGACTTCGTCACCAATATCAAACAGAGGCCCATCCTCGGCATCTGCAAAACAGAAGATGGGCAAGTTTAATACACAAGAAAGCATCAGGGGTATGGTGCAGACAATCGACAATACAAGATATTTATTAACGGTGCTTAATAAAGACTCATTCAGCCCAAAACTACTAGTGATATAATTAGTGACATTATGGTAGAAATGTATTGTAATAACCGCTGACGCTGTTTTGAAATGGGGTGGGGGGGGGGGGGGGGAAGAAAACTAAATATTAATTTCAATCTTCATTAAAGCAGTGCATGAGTGGAACCTATAACAAAAATGTCACATACGTAAAAATGACAAAGCAACTTCCATCTATTGTAAATGTGAGATTAGAGCATCACTCCAACGCCTTCATCCTCGATAACCCAGGCTATTCATTACGGTAACCCAGGCTATTCATTACCCAATTGAATACCCTGGGCAAATTGACTGAAGAAATCTCGTTCTCATGAATAATTAATGAGGTAAATTCAAACCTTTCGATTGGTTTCTTGATATTTTTATCAAGATTAACTATCCAATGAAATCGCGGCTCTCAAACCGCGTTAGGGG
>JAUMHA010395362.1:0-11570 GCA_032359765.1 Saxidomus gigantea
TGATCGTCATTTTAAAGAATGAAATATTTTGAACAGCCAGGAATATTTACACGCATGTTTACACATTCTCTTTTTACGTTTATATCCATACATTCATAAATTTTATTCAATGCGCAGCAAGGGAAGTAATTATAACTTTCCTTAATGCTGATATGTTTATTCTGCGGACCTGGCGCGAGCTAGTCTGCGTTCCTACATGTATTAGAAATACGCGTGAGCACAAGTGTTAGGATACGTTAATATCGATGTTTAAACGATTTGTTATATTGAATAGGTGGTGATTGTTTTAAATAGAAGGCAATTTACCCTATATTTGACTATAGGCCTCGATATCTTGAAACGCATCGAATGAGCTATTTTGTTAAAATACATATCAATGTCTGCAGAAAAACATTTGAACGTCTCAACCATATTCGTTCTATAATATATATTGTGGCATTATAGATACGCATTATTACTTTGTCGGTCCGCACAATAAATTGATCCCCTTATCGATCGGTGCTATTGCCTGCTCGTTTGTGTTACCGAAACGCCGTAATTACTAACTAGCTGCTCGATCAGTGTCTGATTTTAGACAGTAGAACTGTATGTGAAAACATTTTGTTGAGTACAGTGAAAATCCCTGGGGTCTATGTGTATTGGGAATAGAAACAGAGACAATTCGACCCTAAATACGATTTATAAATAATGCATTCTGTTCATATCTTTTTACCAACTGGTATAGGCTTCACTAATGAAAATTACAGACTGAAATAGCCGTCGCAACAAAACAAAGGACAAATATTTTGAATACACAAACAAATCCAGTGTCTTCAGCGCTTTGATTTACTTTAACATTGAAATTTCGTCGTACAATTTTCGTTTTGTTATGACAAAGTTATCAGCTATATCACTGAATGAAGTGCAAAACAGTTCAACATCATTGAGTTTTGCGTTAGTGGATTTACTATTATCGCGAATACTGGATACTGTGGATTTCAAGTGAGTCACTTCTTTCTCTAGAGGTTCAATTTTAGAAAAGCCTTTTTCAATTACTTTCAGTCTATTGTTCATTTCACTTATCAAATTGAACATAGGGTTGTCGTTACTGTGTAAATATGGTGTATAAAGGCATATGCGGGCCTAAACTGTTCGGAAAATATGTAGGACTGCCCCCAAAGTAAGGTTGAATGTAAGGGCAAGGGTATCTCTGTGGATCGCCCTGTACATTATTTCCATTTGGCGTATTTGTAGACAAAGCAGGGTTTTGTTGACTTACATTTTTTGCATTTGACGTTTTTGAGTTATGTTGTGAATGTGCGTCATCGCACCCTTTGTTTCCTTTGTTTGTCGATTGGGGCATAGTTCAAATCCAGTTATTAAATTTTTTTCTAGGAACAAACACACAATATTGAAGTCTGAACGCACAAAAGTCACACTTTGAAAATGTTTTAACCAGTTTATATCCCATTTTCTATGAAAAAAAGCAAAAAGCAATCAGCAAAAAGCAGTTTGCAAAAAGCAATTAGCCAAAAGCATTTTGCAAAAAGCAGTTTGCAAAAGGCAATTAGCAAAAGTATTTTGCAAAAATCAATTAGCAATAACCGGCCAAAAACTTGTTAGCAAAAAGAGTAAGCAAAAAGCAGCTAGCAAGTGTCATCATCCACCGGTCAACAAGCATTTAGCAAAAAGCAATTACCAAGTAGCATGCCAAAATCATTAAGCAAAAAGCAATTAGCAAAAAGCATTTAGCAATAAGTATGGCCCACCGGCCTTCCATACTAATTGTTTTTTTTCTTTCCCGCACATTTCCGCGGGAAAGAAATAAAAACAATATATTGATTTGAAACCAAGTACCTGTGGTACTAACCACAATGCTTGTTGATTATGCGTAAACGCTACTGAAAAGCACTTCTAAGTACAATTAAAAAATGTCTTCACTTCACTTTTAATTTTCAAAAAAGTTTTTAAATCTTTTAACCATGCGCACCATCATTTATCAACGTTTACCTACTGTAATAGTAGCTATACAGTAGTTGATTATGAACAAGAACTATCTTTAAAAAATATGGTCGGCATAATTTTGAGTTTACGAACGCAATTGGTAGCTAGATTTTATAGAAAAAAAACACTTTCACTGAGTACAGAGATGTTCGATTGAATGCTCCACCGACACTTGCCTGTTGACTCCGATATTGTAGTTAAATATAATCGTGGCATGTGCATCAGGAGAACAAATTGAATACTGGTCTATCAAATATGTTACGCGAACTATTGACTGTTATTCACTAGCCGAAAATGTATAATTACTCTACATTTATAATTAACATTAGTTAGCAGGCAACAACATGTTATGTTGATAGATATTAATTATTTACTGACTTAAATTATAAACCCATTCAAGAAAGACTGAAAACGCAAGAGTATTTTATTGACCTGTTTCTTTCGGCATTACCCAATTAGAAGGTGCCTTACAGCGTAAATTTCTCCAAAAATGTCATACATTCTACTTGTCATTTCGTTGGCGGTTGAAAAGTTCCAAACTTCCGGTCAAAAGCGAGCTTGATACGGCTGCGCCGAAAATCAGAACCCAACTATCATTCGGTAAGACCAATACACAGGTCTGTCTGGACCCCTGTGGTCGAATATCTCACATTCAGGTTCGATTGTCTTGAAAGACTATGTTATCATATACAGTTCAGTTGTAACTGTTATGTTTATTATACTACCAAACAATTTAAAAGATTACTGGTACATGTATGATATTCTAATGCACTTTTATTCCACATTGGTCCCAGATCAAATATGTATATATTTATTGTGTCATGGTTTGCGTTCGTGCGTGCGTGCTTGAGCATGTGTCTATATAGCAAGTGATAAAGAGGAAAGGATATATTGCTGAGAGAAATCATTAACACACCAATAATGGAGATTAGCAATGTCCGTAACATTTCTTGTCCGCCCCATATCGTTTTAACCCCATGAAGGATTTTGATGAAACTCTGGTAAACTCTTCCCAATTTCAAGACGATAAGCAGATACATGATCTGGTCAAGTTGGGTCAATGTCAAAGCTTAAGGTCAAAGGTATAAGTCTTGAATTTCCTGTCAGCTTCATATATGCTTAACCCCCTGAAGGATTTTGATGAAACTCTGGTCAAATGTTCCCCATTTCAAGACAATTGGTAGAGCCCATGATCTTGATATGTTTGGTCATGGTCAAGGTCACACTTCAAGGTAAAAGATTTGATTCTGTCCGCTCAGTATCTTCTTAACACGTTGAAGGAGACAATGTGTCCATGATCTGTTCCATGATCCGGTAAAGCTCACAACACAGTAAGATGGTTATAGGGGGTTACGTGAACACAAATGAGGTTCAGGTGCTGTGTAGCCATGTTCTCCTTCAGCATATTGATCAGTCGATCCTACCTGATCACATAAATACAGACTTTGAGTGCCAGTCAGGAGTATTTCCTGGCATCGATTGTGCTGTCCAAATAGAGCAACGAAAACTTGGCACAAGCCTTCTTGACATTTATTGAAGTATTGGTATATCGACCTGGGGCTATAAGCCCTAAGGCCATAGTTAGCATACCACATTTCAAAAACCGTAGACAATTTAACTGTGATATGTGCTAATAATAACTTTAAAAATGCGCTACGAGAAAGTAGTGCAAAGCTGTTGTTTTAATGTAGCATACGACAAGATCATGTTACAAATAAAACAGTATAGACATCTTAAAACGATTGCAGAAAAGTCCGTAGCTTACGCGCACGTTTACACAGTCTTGTTTTAGAAATTAATGCGCTGTTAATGTCAACATGCGCTGATTACAGAAGATAATCATATGCAGGTCACGGAAAAGTACGGATATTTACGGAACGTAATTAAGGAGCTCGATATAAGAATTTGTAGTTTCATTTTCAAATTTATGTTATTTCATTGCAAACCTTCTCGTGTCTGAACGATTACACCTATATTCACCTATAACTTTTTTTTTTTTTGAAAAGATAGAATTTACGTACATTTCCCCGACAGAGTAGTCATGTGACATAGTTTTTAAAAGACTCTCGTTATGCCGTTGTTGAGCACTGCATACTGCCCGCAAATGTGTTCAGTTATTCTAAAATTAAGATAATTTGTCAATAAATCTCTTTATAAAAATATATAGCCAAATTTAAGCAATCACCATCTACTGCAAGGAAGCCTTATCCATAGATATATTCCAACATTACCGCCAATTTCTTGCAGTTCTTTTTGAAAAAAAAATATGTGGTACATTGAGGGGACTGTATGCCTATTCGCCAAGACACTGCATGCAACTTGCAAACTGTTATAATATGACTGTAAGGCTGGGTGGCGCGGTGGTCGAGTGGTTAACTCTCTAGACTACCAATCCGGAGGTCCCCGGTTTGAATCACGACCGGGGTACTGGAAATTTCAGAAACGCTTTTCAGTGTTTCCCACCCATCTAGAGATGAACTGGTTAGAAACCCAGGGGTAGTCTTCACGTGCTATACACCGGGCACGTAGAAAAGAAGCAAGGGTCTATTCGTAAAAGAGCTAGGGTCTGGTACTCGGATTCCCTTGTATCTGCATCTGTCTCTCTTCAACCTGCGCCTGTCAGGAAGTCTTGGCAAGTTCACCCAAGGAGAAGTCCTAGGGTCGGCCGGGACTTATAAACGATCAAAAGAAAAATGACTGTATGCCTAATCGTAAATATGTATGTTTTATATCTCTCGTAATTTGAGATAATCATGGACGTTCTCCTCGGCATTGATCAATATGTGATACACGTAACCCCGGGACGCGTCTTTCACGTTCACCTCGGCGTTGAATGTGCGATACACGGTTCCCTGGGACGCGACTTACATGTTGTCCTCGGCATTGATGAATGTGTGATTCACGGTTACCCGGGACGCGTCTTACATGTTAACCATGGCATTGATCAAAGTGTGATACACGGTTCCCAGGGACGCGTCTTACACGTTAACCTCAGCATTGATGAATGTGTGATACACGGTTCCCCGGGACGCGTCTTACATGTTGTCCTCGGCATTAATCAATGTGTGATACATGGATCCCCGGGACGCGACTTACATGTTGTCCTCGGCATTGATGAATGTGTGATACACGGTTCCCCACGTTCACCTCGGCATTGATGAATGTAAGATAAACGGTTCCCAGGGACGCGGCTTACACGTTCACCTCGGCATTGATGAATGTGTGATACACAGTTCCCCGGGACGCGTCTTACACGTTAACCATGGCATTAATCAAAGTGTGATACACAGTTCCCAGAGACGCGTTTTACACGTTAACCTCGGCATTGATGAATGTGTGATACACGGATCCCCGGGACGCGACTTACATGTTGTCCTCGGCATTGACGAATGTTTGATACATGGTTCCCAGGGACGCGACTAACACATTTACCTCGGCATTTATGAATGTGTGATACACAGCTCCCCGGGACGCGTCTTACACGTTAACCTTTACATTGATCAAAGTGTGATACACGGTTCCCCGGAACGCGTCTTACACGTTCTCCTTGTCATTGATGGATGTGTGATGCACGGTTCCCAGGGACGAAGCTTACACGTTCACCTCGGCATTGATGAATGTGTGATACACGGTTCCCCGGGACACGACTTACACGATCACCATTGATCAATGTGTGATACATGGTTCCCCGGGATGCGACTTACACGTTCTCCTAGGCATTGATCTATATGTGATACACGGATCCCCGGGACTAAATTTATACGTTCATGTCGGCATTGATCAATGTGTGATACACGGATCCCTAGGACGCGACTTACACGTTCTCCTCGGCATTGATGAATGCATGATACACGGTTCCCCGTGATGCGACTCACACATTGTCTTCGGCATTGATCAATGTTTGATACACAGTTCCCCGGGACGCGTCTTACACGTTCACATCGGTATTAATGAATGTGCGATACACGGTTCCTCGCGAGGCGACTAACACGTTCACCATTGATCGATGTGCGATACACCGTTTCCAGGGACGCGACTTACATGTTGTCCTCGGCATTGATGAATGTGTGATACACGGTTACCAGGGACCCGACTTACACGATTACCTCGGCCTTGTTCAATGTTGGATACACGGTTCCCCGGGACGCGTCTTACACGTTTTCCTCGGTATACGTCGTTGTATTCAAATTACCTAAAACTGCATTCACGGCTCAACCTACAGTTAACATTTATTGGAATATTTTGTTTCTTTTCTTTACTCTCTCTTTTTATCTTGTGCGTGATCATGAACATTCCCCGATTTGTCTCACCTTCATGCGGCTGTATATATACTTATTACAATGTGTAACTTTTATACACAAAAATGGTAGCGGAAGCAAGATCACGCTTTCAAATTAATATTATACTTATCTCGTTATATGCAATTATCGTACAGTGCTTTTACGATTATCAAACAGCTCAAAATGTTGTGTTTGCGATTAGTCATATATAGTTTATTTTTAATACATGTAAATAGTGACAGTATTTTGACTATTTCCTTGCGTTTTGATAACCAGTTTTTAAGGTTGTTCTCACTACATGAATAATTGATCGAACTGTAAACAACAATTTTGAGGTGAAGAATTTTTCAAATCTTTCAAAATGAAACCATTTTCGCAGTTTGTGCTCTCATTTTCCAAACTCTTTTGATTTCTTTGTCCAAATATATATAGATATTTTGAATATGCGTGTGCCAATACAAATTAAAAATATAACTACACTACGGTGAAAAAGATAAATCAATACCAATACCAATACCAATATCTTTATTGCATAAAACATTATTACAATGTTTATAGCATACAATGCACATACTGAGACAAGACATAGAAAAAAAGGAACACTATTTCTGAAGAGGTCAAAGGGAAATCAAATACTGTACTGCCCTCATTCCGATTCAATAATTGTAATTAAATTGTATGATGAAAATATACTATTCGGTGCGACTTTCGGTAGGATACAGTCTGAGTGCGACACTCATTAACAGCTAGCAGTTTAAAAAGCACACTCAAACTTGCAGTGCTCGTGAAAATATAAAGTGTTTCTCTTTGTGTGATATACTAATATACAAATCTTCCTCCATAATTATCTTGTATTTAAAAAAAATATTTTTTTTACAGGTATGAAAACGCCAGCACATCCGCCAAAGGAAACGAAAACAAGGAAAATACAGTATGCTTATACACTTTTACTACGGATTAACGACCATGGTTAAACTTGCTAAGCATGACCAACCATGTTTGAACGATGGTTAAGAAAGATGAACAATGCTTTTGACCAACCATAGGTTATTTCAGATCCGCAGTCAAAATGCATAGTTCAAGTAATAACCATGGCTGAACTTGGTCCGAGACCATGATCATTAATACTGATCATTGTTACAGATTTCTGACCATGGTCAAGAGACCATGGTCATTGTCATCATGGTGAACCATGGTCAGCCTATGGTTCAACTATAGTCTACCTTTGTTTAACAATGGTACTACAATCACACAATAGTAAACGATGGTTGTCCCATTGTCATTGACATGGTCTACTAGTGAAACAATATCCAGTGTCACTAGTTGGAGGAGATGGTTAACCATAGTCAATAGTGGGCTCTTCAACTGTGACTATATAACAATCTTCAACCATGGTTGTATAGACCATAGGCAACCATGGTTCATTATGATTGTTATTTCCTCCTTTTAGTCAACAATTTATAGTTAAAAGAAGCATTTTTTTTATAGTTTTTTATTTAATATTGTTATTGACAATGAAGACATTTTATACGCTGTGGACTACCAATCCAAAGGTTCGAATCCCGGTCGGGTTACCGGAAATTGCAGAAACGATTTTCAGTGTTTCCCACCCATCTAGAGATGAATTGTTTTGAAACCCAGATGATATATAGTCTCACGTGGGCTACAGTCTGGTCCCCGGATTACCTTGTATGTTTCCTCAGCCTGTGCCTATCAGGGGTCGTGGCGGTTTCACCTAAGGCGAAATCCTAGGGTCACAACATTGCCGGTGAAATGACTAGGGGTGAAAAGTCATGTGTGGCAAATACTGACTGCTCAACGTCACTTAAGCACGGTGTTACATTGTCAATGTTATGTATTGTCTACTATTGATATTTGATTATCGTAATAGTAATACTCGGGGTATCCCTTAACTATATATATTGTTGTTGGTACCGAGTGACTGAGCGTAGTTAAATTACTTTCGCTTTCGTTTTCGAGTAGGAATTCGTGTCATCCGGCGGACCGTCGGCAAACAAGAAGTAAATTTACTATTTTCTAAGGTCTAGAAATAATAGGGTGAGAGAAATATATTGATTGAACAGATACATACTAAACGAAACTTCTAACGCACCATCCGCGTTTTCCCGTCTTTATTTAATTATCGACCCTTCCAATATCATATATATCATATCTCAGTGTTAGTTTCTTATTCGAGTGGTATACAGAAGGACAACTTGAGTGAAGTTCAAAGAAGCGGTATCGCCCCTCGAATAATCTGTTCATACCTAAGGTTACTGGACCGTTCCTCAAGTTTCTGAATATAAATCGTTCCTCCGCTAATTATATGTAGACATAAGATTAAAATGAAGAATAACATCAATATGTGGATATCGATAAAATGCTCGGCTGTTAAAGGTCCACTGCTAAGCGAAAATTAAGCGACAGTTATTTGAATGGCAAGTACGTTACCTTATGCAAGATACTAAATAATGAAGATTGGCTGGTTGAAATTTACAGAAAGTGTTTGGAACACAAAGAAAAGTATGTGCATTATGTTGAAATCTCAGTGAATCGACAAAATGACCACCCAGGTCTTTTTAACTTTCTTCATAATGCATAGAAAAATAATTGTACATGTACTGTGATTTATTTAGAATTTCTACATACCAAATTTTATTTTTTATTAAAAATAACATATTTCTGTGTTTTTTAAAGTATATTTGAATTTTTGCTTTCCTTAGAATTGGACCTTTAATTCATATTAAACTATATGTATGCTATGCTTCACTGCCTTTAGTATTTTCAGTGAATTATCTTATTAGGATAAAATGAGAGAATTGCAAAAAAGAATAAAGACGATGGAGCAATTGGAGAGAATAAATGAGTCAAAAAGTAAAGATATGGAACACGATCTTGGAATGATGAAACAGAAAAACAGAGAATTGAATCGGCGATGTATTCAAATGGAAAATAGGTAAATGTAATGAGAAGCGTGAAACAACGTTAAACTTATAAGTATGCTTTTGATAGATCATAAGGACTACCTTATAAAAACATATTTTCATATTGGATGAAAGCATAAGTACAAAATAAGGATATACTTGTCTCATTCTGGGCTTAACGTTCTCCTTACTTCAATAATGACTGTACTCTCATCTAACAGTTTCCATCCTTGTAGTAATATCTTTTTCCTAGAGCAATTTCCGTAGCGGAACTACACGCATTTATAATTTCATTTGTTATGTGATAAAAGTATGATTTCTGCTTTTTCTTCCTTCAAGGTCAATGGAAATAACTAGAGAAATGTCTAGACTCACGGAATCTAGAGGCAACTTTGAAAATGTCAATGAAGAATTTGCTAATTCTAATCTTGCTCGTACACTCGAATCTTTGTATAGTAACAAATGGGTCTTCCTGGCAAAATGGATGTCAAAAACCTTCCCTAACATAGAAGAACTTGAACGAATATCTTTGTTGACAAGAATCATGAAGGTAAATCCGTCACACTCGAGCTTTCAGATTGTTGCAAATTGACTTCGTGTGGGTCGTTTTAGCTCACCTGGCACATAGTGCCAGAATGAGCTATTAGGATCGCTCATTATCCGGCGTCCTTCGTACGTCGTCCGTAGGCCTTTTCCTTCAAACGACATCTCTTTTGAAACCACTAGGCCAATGTTGATGAAGCTTGGCAGGGATGCTCCTTGCATGAAGTCCTCTCATAGTTGTTCAAATAATTCCATTCCATGTAGAACTCTGTTTGCCATGGCAACAGCAAGGAAAATCTTCGTCTCAAGAACATTGGCCAAGAGCTTAGATGCATAATGCAATAACATGGCTTATATAGGTGAAAACTTTAAGAAAGTCTTCTTCTCTGAAACCACAAGGGCCTAGAGCTTAGATATTTAGCATATTGCATTGCCTAGTGAATCTCTACTAAGATTGTACTACGCCTAGGGGTAACTTGATTTTACATAGACATGTATAAGAAAAACCACAAGGCCTAGAGCTTAGATATATGGTATTTATCTTTGCCTAGTTGACCACTACCAATTTTGTTCAAATCATGACCCCAAGATCAAAATTGACCCTGCCTTGGGTCACTTGATTTGAGTTAGGCTTATATAGGGAAAACTTCTAAATTCTTCTTGTCTAGATCCACTAGGCCCAGAGCTTAGATGTTTGGAAACTAGTATTATGTAAGACCTCTATAAAGAGTGTTTAAATCAGAACCTCAAAGTCAAAATTGACCCTTTGTGCTATTGATGACCTTTATTATAGCCAATGGTAGCCAGGTTTAACGATATAGGGCTATCTTGGCCCTCTTGTTCACATATTTACAAGAAAATGTTATTATGAATTTAATAATTAGACCAAATATTGAAACAATATATGGCAAAACTGCACTCCATTTCAGGTCTGGCTTTTAGTTATAGTTTATCACTGTAGTTGAATGATGAGGGAAATCCACGACTGGAGCTAACGTCCATATTTCCGTAACCGATTTTTTTAAGCCCACCTGAATGCTAAGGTGAGTACTTGTGATCGCCTAGTGTCCGTCGTCTGTCTGTCTTCTGTCCACACTTAAACCTTGTGTATGCAACAGAGACTGCATTTTCACTGGCTCTTCATGAAACTTGGTCAGAATGACAACCTTGATGAAATCTATGTCGATTTCGAATATTGGTCATCTGGGGTCAAACACTAGGTCACGGGTCAAATCAGAGAAAAACCTTGTGTATGCAATAGAGGCTGCATTTTTATTGGATCTTGATGAAACTTGGTCAGTGCGATTGCCTTGATGAATTCTAGGTCGAGTTTTAATATGAGCCATTTGGGTTCAAAAACTAGGTCACAGGCTAAAATCATAGAAAAACATTGTGTACTGCAATATGGGCTGAATTTTTCATTTGATCTTCATGAAACTTGGTCAGTATGGTTACCTTTATGAAATCTTGGTTGAGGTTGAATATGGGTCATCTGGGGTCATAAACTAGGTCACAGGGTCAAATCATAGAAAAACCTTGTGTATTCAATGGAAGTTGCATTTAAAATTTGATCTTCACGAAACTTGATCAATATGATTGCCTTGATGCTATGTCAAGTTCAAATATGAGTCATCTGGGGTCAAAAACTAGATCATGGGGTCAAATCATAGGACAACCTTGTGTTTGCAATATTGGTTGCATTTTTCATACGATCTTCATAAAACTTGGTCAGAATGATTATCTTGATGAATTCTAGATTGAGTTACATTTTTTCATACATGACTGTTGCACATAAGGCGGCAGTTTAAGTGGTTTTGTACTTCATTTCATAAATAAATTG
>JAUMHA010395373.1:0-10056 GCA_032359765.1 Saxidomus gigantea
GAGTTTTCATATATTTCCACATAATTTGACGGAAAGATGCCACGTGTACCATCCGATGCAGTTCCTTTCCACCAGTGTTCGTTGATAAGATCTACATTAGTCAAAATGTCATTCTTGAGAATCGATATTTCGCCATCCACCTCTAGAAATAAATAAAAACAAGAGTTTTCTCTAAAATGTGACGAATATCCCTAAATGATATACGGTGTGGACCCGGTACTTGTACACGACACTTTACCTCCATGTGCTGAACATTTGTGCCGATTCACTTTAAAATCGTTCAAAAATAGTTACAATCTGGACATAAGCATGTTCATATATACAGGGATCTAAACCTCTGTCCTCTCATTGTCTATCACCTTTAATCTCTTAGTGTGACCTTGACTTTTGAGGTGGTGTCTCACACGCGACATATCGTCGTCATGAACATCTGTGACAAGTTATTTTAAAATCCTCTAACGCATGACAGAGTTACAATTCAGGCACTAAAGTTTGCACATAAACATGATTCCATTACCTGTAAACTCTAAGTTGGTCTTGCACGCGACACGTTGTCTTGATGTTCTGAACATTTGTGCCATATGATTTGAAGATCCCTGCACACATAACGAAGCTACTTTCCGGACACGAACACAATTGTTGACACACGGACGGACAGACGGTGCAATCTTGTGAACATTAAATCAAAGATTAATGGAGACAACTCCCGAACTCGGTTCAAGACTTTTCAGTCTTATACGTTGCACAATTTTACATTTCCAACTATTGATCGTCTAAGTTTAAACTACATCCTTTGCATAATTCTTGAGTAATTACTATCGAAAAAACTGAACAAGGGACATAATTTCGCAAGAAAATCATCTGGGCATTACCATTCAATTCGTTCCCGAGTTAAGCTTTGAACAATTTTTTTAAAGAAAAATCAAAGTTCAAGGGGAAATAAATTTGAAAACATGGGTACAAGTGTTATAATTCTTACACTGTGCACAATTGCACATTACCATTTATATATCTTCCGTGAAGTTTCAACTAAATCACTTTGATGGTATTTGAGAAATATGCCTTTAAAGAAGTGAGAATAGGAAGATAACTAAGCTGTCAAGTGAACAAGAGTTATAATTCTTGCGCTATGCTCAAATTCACATTGCCAGCTATTATTCTTACAAGCTTCATTCAATTCATTCCTGAAGTTTCCGCGTTCTGTTCCAGAAAGTACTTGGTAAAGTATGCCTTTAAAAAAATGGGAAACGGGAGATAACTTAGATGTCAAGTGTCCAAGAATTATAACTCTTGCGCTGAGCACACCTTTACACTGCTATCTATATACATGTATCTTCCAAGCTTTAGTCAATTCCTTCAATTAGCTTCCGAGTTCTGCTCCGGACAAAATTTCATTGAATAATAATGCCAAGAGCACAGGAGTTATAATGTTCACGCTGGGTGCAAATGCACATTGCCATCTATCATTCTTACAAGTTTCATTCAGTTCATCCGAGTCGTTTCCGAGCTCTGCTCCGGACACTATTTGGAAACATTTTCCTTTGAAAAGGTGGGAAAGGGGGTTATCTTAGCTGCAAGTGTTGTTAAAGAGTTATAATCCTTGCGCCAATTTTGCATAAATCAAGGGCCATAATCCAAAAGTGCCTGGATCGATTTGGCTGGTTATCGAACTTGGCCGAGACATTATGCCAAAAAACATGTTCAGCAAGTTTGGTGAAGATCAAATGAAAACTATTTGACTTAGAGAGCGGACAAAGTCTCGACGCCGCCCGCCCGCCACGGGTGTTCCCATAATACGTCCCTTCGGGCGTATAATAATAATAATGATAATAATAATAATAATAATATATTACGCATTATACATATGTTAGATCTACTTAATATAGGAAAAATGTTTTATTCGTCTTCCTGAAGTTTGATCAGCTTTTGGCCCTGCATGCGCTAGGCGATTATCGCATAATTGCCATGGGAAATTTGAACGTGCAAACGTGAAATAATTTCATGACAACAATGACTGTCACGGTCGCTAGCGGCAATAAAGTTAGATAAGGATGCTGTAATGGTTCGGAAGCAAATAACAAGTCATATCTGTCTTTAGACAAAAGGAATAACAAAAAATGCTAAAATTCTTAACATTGGTTCTAAATAACAAATAATTGCTCTCCCAAGACCGCCATGCCTCATAGGCGTATATTTTGCAGAAACCATGTATTGTTTTGATCACCTAAAACTGATATTTAACTGAAAGTACATGATTAGGTCGTACAAGTACCTGATGTGAAATCGTACAGGGATTTCACACTAAATCCTCCGCTTATAGTTAATTTTGGAGAGCTGTTGGTAGTGTGTGCACTTGATCCGTCAGTTTTGGTAGTTTCATGTGAATCTTGTTGTGACAGCTCCAAATAGATTTCTTCACCTATGATAATAATTTCAAAGGCAATGTTTTAACATAATACATCGAAAATTTATGATAAATGTAGCATGTTAACCTATTTCTCTGTTAGATCTGATACTATTTTAAGACGTACAAATGTTAGGTTCAATTTGCGCACTCATCTTCAACTTATTGTTGAATCTTACTATTATGGCAGCCAACAATGTTGTATTTGTTAATTTTGACGGATTTATCTAAATCCTCAGTACAGAGGAAGTGTCCAAGTAACACTGCCCATGTTATTTGAGTCAGATCGCCAAGCTATAATGCTTTTGATATTGTTCTTGTATCAGTCACAGTTAATTTTTTCTTGTCAATGCCTTTGTTCCATATTGTCCACTGTCAATTTTAAGCAGAATAAGCATGTCAAATCGTAGTTTTCGGTAAAACAAAATACAAAAATCATCAGTAGCGCTCTAAATACACATTTGATATATGTCCAATTTTCCGTGCTATATAACAAGCAATTGATATAACCATGTGTGGTATCTAACATTATTCTCCAAACCTTAAATGTACAGGTCTTTTCTTTGAACTTTGGTCTAAAGAAATCCGAACCAAAATATAATTCTATGTCTCGTACGATACAGTACGCATAGTAACGAATCAGACTCTGGAAGGCACTACATTTCACAATAGAAAAATAACTCTTAAGTTACAACACCAGATTAATATATTGTTGGCAAAAGAAAATTGTGTTTAGCTATTGTAGACAGTACCGTAAGATAACGTAAGCTGAAGTATATATCGTTTATCTTGCTTATGTATAGCAGACAAGACAACCTATCCTGGTGTAGTTAAGAAAGTGTTAACGGCGATTAAGAACGATTTAAGTTCCTTCTACATTCTTATTTGGATATATATGCAAAAAAAGAAAAAGGCAACAAGTACATATTTCTGTTGTATGGCAACGACCTCTCCAACACGTCAGCTGTTGCACTTCATTTCTATAACGAGTGATCTTATGTAAACATTTTGCATACGCAAGTACTTTTATAAATCCTAAACCTTATCATACAACAAGTTTGTGCTCAGCAAAGTTAACATTTCATATCATTTGTTCTGCAAACGAAAAGAGGAACTGATTAACATAAACAAGAATGTTTCGTTAAGTTTTCACTTCAGACCTGCACTCATTTGTATGCATGCTTCAATACATATGTTTTTGTATACCTTTAAAAATGCATCAGATGGGAGATAATCTAAATTCAAAAATTGTTTTCTTTTTAAATGACTCATATATTTGTCCTGACCATCATGTAATTCCACAAAATTTGACGGAAAGATCCCACGTGAACCATTCAGTGCAGTTCCTTCCCACCAGCCTTCGTTGGTAGCATCTACATCAGTTATAATGTCATCTCGGAAAATGGATATTTCGTCATTCGCCTCTACAAATAAATGAAACAAGAGGGCCACGATGGACCTATATCGCTTACCTCAGTTACCATTGCTCCACATGAGAAAAAGTAGGTCAAATGGTTTTCTTAAGATTTGACCTGATGACCCAGTTTTTTAACCATGATGACCCATATTCAAACTCGATTTAGACTTTCTCAAGACAATTATTTTGACCATGTTTTATGAAGATCCAATATAAACTGCGGTCTGTATTGCAAACACAATATATTTCTGAGACTTGACCTTGTGACCTATTTTTGTATCCGAGAACTCGACCTAAACTACATTAAGACAATCATCCTGACCTATACTCATAAAGATCGAATACAACATACAGCCTCTACTTCATATAGATGGATTTTCTAAGAATTAACCTGACTTAGATTTTGTATAGAGATGACATATTCGAATTCAATATAGATTCTATCAAGATAATCATTCTGACCAAGTCTCATGAAGATAAAGTAAAAATAGACACTCTATTACATATATAATGTCTCTTAACATTTGATCTGTTGACTTAGTTCTTGACCCGATTTGATCCATATTCAAACTCTACCTAGACTTTAACAAGAAAATCATTCTGACAAAGTTTCATGAATATCCAATAAAATGCAGCCTCTATTGCATACACAAGTTTTTATTGCATTTCATCTGGTGGCATAGGTTTTGACTCAATATGGCCAGTATTCAAACTTGTCCTAGATTTCATCAGGACTCTCATTCTGACAAAGTCACGAAGATCCAATAAAAATGTTACCTCTTTTGCATACAATAGCTTTTTCTGGCATTTAATCGGGTGACTCTTTGTGAGAATTTTTCACGAATGTCAAATGCAAAAAGCACCCTCTATTACATACAAAAGGTTTTCCTATAATTTGACCTGGTGAACTATATTTTGACCCGAATTGATCTATATTCAAATACAATAGAGATTTCATAAAGACAGTTGTTCTAATCGAGTGAAAATTGTAGCCTTTATTGCATGCATAATGTTAAGTGTGAACAGACAGACGACATACAGACGACAAACATACGACAGACAGACAGACGACGGATATCAAGCGACCCCAAGAGCTCACTTTTAGCACTTGATGCTCAAGAGACAAAACAAACAAGAACAAAATATGTTTCCTTGTTGACTATTGTACTGCTGTGTTTAGGATTACCTGCAAACAATATCAATATAGTAGTGCTGTTTTAGATCTTTACAAAACAATAATAACAAGATGCCAATAAATTGCGAGACAGTATATCCGTAAAGCCTCTTGTTTCCCAAAACAATTTAATTAAAAACAACGTCGAATGTGTAACTTCGCCATAGCAACACACTCACATAAAATGACACAAAAAAACAAAAAGGCCTTGGTCATTGTGATGTGTATAAATTGATGATTTATACAACTTTGTTAGTTCAAATCATTCTTCTTTTCGGCACTGCATCCCGATATGCAGTGGAGTGTACTAACGTGATCTTCAGACAGTCGCCCCTAAGTGGAGTAGACAAAAACAAAGTGGAGCGATTTTATGATTTTTTAAATAGGTCATTGAAAACTTACATATTATGACAATTTACAGTCTGTAGACAACAAAATGCTAAAATTTCTTAAATTGGTTCATAAGAACAAATACATTCAACTGCGCTTTTAGGACCTTCATGCTTGTAGGCGGACTTTTGCAAAAACCATGCCTTCATTTTTGATCACATACAACTTTTTTTAACTGAAAGTACATGATTAAGTCGTACACGTACCTGCTGTGTAATCGTATAGGGCTTTCACACTAAATCCTCTGTTCATAGTTAGTTTTGCAGATCTGCTTGGTGTTTGTGCACTTGATCCGTCAGTTTCAGGTGCATCTTGTTGTGACGGCTGCATATCAACTTGTTCACCTATGTTCATTATTTCAAAGGCAATGATACATGTAAAATATTTGCACCCTTTTCATGTTTAATCTGAAACTGTTTTAAGATGTACAAATGTTAGATTCAGTTTCTCCATCTCTAAAAGGGTCTGATGTTTATTATAATTGTGTTTTGGTATAACCAAAACTATGAGAAAAAGTTTAAAACAAGAAAAGGCTTCTGAAACTTTTCAGTATGTAAGAGAGAAAGACTTTAAACACGAAAAGACACTGTAATAATTTAGTTGATACTTAGCATACACAAGATGTGCTTAACAAACTTTATTTTCAATACCACCTGCTACTGTTCTCCAAACAAGGAAAATGAACCTAAACACTGTTCTAAATTCAAAAATTGTTTTTTTTAAATATGTCTTATATCTGTCTTCTTTTTGAACATTTGATCGGTAAAATGTACAATCGGATGCATGGCTCAAATAAATACTAGAAACAATATGCAATATGTTCGAAGAATAAACTGCATTTCATATAAAGTACATAAAGTGATATTTTTATACTACAAATTAACTTGCGTACCGTTTTCAGTATTCAATTGTTTTGAGTCTTCCATCTGTTCCAGTGATCCACACATGTATAAGTCTTGTATATTGGCATCTCATAAAATAGGTGGAAAACGTTTACATTGATTTTTTCGCATTTTTAATGTCCCACGGGTAAAAGAGTTATGCTCCATTTCTAATTAAAGTCTTCATTGACATAAACTATAATATGCAAAACTGCCTTAATGTTCGCCAATCTCATTTATGGTAATGTTTACAGTAACGCATTTGTAACCAAAATATCTGGTAAAACAAATAAAAGCATACACGGATACACTTTTTACAGACACGCCATAAAAAAACATTTTTAAGCGTACTGTGTGCTTTATCGAAATAGATCATTGTATATTTTGCATTTAGCAAATGTATAAGACGATAATTGTATGCTGATAAATTCGCTGTTTCAATGAAATATTACCAGATAACCATTGCTTTATCAGAAATATGCCCAATTTTTAAGTATTCCTACTTTGGTAGATTAGGGAAAGCAAGTACGTTCACTATTATAAATAATCATATATGTAATAATGTATAATGTAATACGGCACTAAAACAATTAAAAAAGATTTTGAACAAACTCACACGACGTATGCACAGCAAGGCCTTTCTGACAAGCATGCAAGTACGTTTAAATGAACATGTAACGATATGTTAAATAGCACAAAATAACTGTAGTGTATCACTTGCTGCTTACAATTTAGAACAATGTGTGATCTATGAAAAAATTCAGGTATTGCGAGTAAAATTGGTACAATGTACATAGATAGTGAATTAATTTTTGTTTTCAGAGTTAAGAATTTTGATGACACACGGCTGTTATTGTGATTGTTTTACCTCCTAAGCCAATTACATATTCCACTGCATTATCAAAATTCTGGAAAAAATCCTTTAAGAAATCAAAAGTTGGTCGACATTCAGGAAGACGATGCCAGCATTTCAGAATTGTAATATAAAAAGCAACAGGGCATTCTATTGGACCGTTGCAGGGTTTCTGAAGTCTGAAGCCTTTCTCCAAGCGGGTTAAAGTATCCTCCGCCGTAAAACCTAAGACACAAGAAACAATAACTACTTATCAGGTTATCATAAACTTTTGTCAAATATTTGATAGTGGATATACCATGTGACTCTTTTTCCAAAGCTTATGACAAAGCATTGACGGGGGTATCGTATCGTTCAATAACTCTGAAAAAAATACAGTTGAGTATAACTTAAATTATAGAATTTGTAGTTGTGACTATATAAAACGTGTATTCGGGTTTAGTTTTTGATACTTGTATCGCATTTCTTCTGTAAATCTTAATTTATATTATTGAATTATTTCTGTTTATAATCACAACGTCTGCCGGGTATTTAAACTGTTTTATGGGCAAAATGCAGATGTCTGTAACGCAAAATCATTAAAATTAACCGGAATAAAATGTTGCATAAACACAAAACAGGCGATTTCATGCATATCAAAAACAATTGAATGAAAGAGAAATGAACTTGAACAAACTTTTAAATAGACCCCCAAAACAGCTGGTGTCATTAGGTACCATCGCATCGAAAGTTTTAAGAGTGATCTGCTGTATGATCCATTTGCTTAACATCATAAAATTCGTAAAAAATAATTGATAATTGGTTACACAAATTACAGTAATATCAGCAACTGAGATCTCACGTGATTGCAGCCAGGCCAAAAGCTCAAAACTAATAATGACACATGCGAATAAAATGGTCAAACTTTGCAAAGCAAAACAAAACCCCTGTGTACAATTAACATAGCAATGTATTCATCTCATGTATTTATTTGCTAAGTTTGCTAAGTTTGAAGTTCGTATCTACAATATTCTATTATAATAGACGGTGCTGGTTAAAATAATTGTGTTCTCAAAGTCAGCTGAGCATGAAAATAGTTTTATAAGTACGGGGTCTGGTTTCCATTATATGCGTGAAACAGTTTGAGCAATTTTAGAAACGACATTTGTTTAAACGGACTCAGGTTTTCTTACTTGTATTTCTGATGGCAAGTTATGTTCCTTAGATAGTCCTTAAATTGCTCTAACAGTGTTGTGGAAAGGAACTGTTAGAGCAATTTAAGGACTACCTAAGGAACATAACTTGTCAGTCAAGTTTAGATAAAGTTCTAATAAACAAAGCTTTAGAGTAGATTTCAAAGTGGTTTATACCAGAGCGTCCGTTTAAAATGTCATATTTACTTTGCATTAAGTAAACAAGGAAGTCCTTAAGTCAAAAATATGTAACAGATCTATATATATTGGTCAATGTGATACCTTTTTTGAATTCATGATTTGTTTCCACTTCTCATTTCTTTATTTGAATTATTCCGTGCCGTTTCTTCAATGACATTAGCTACCAGTGGTTTATTTGCATTTAAATTTCTTGTATTATAATGTTTCTTAATGATATAAATCACTGCACTCGAACTTGTACATCATAGTATCAGAGTATACTAAGTTATGTTTTATCCAAATTTCATTGAAAATTCGTTTTCATTGCGTATGACTGAGTAATAGTATTGAAAGCTAATTTTGTCAAATTTGGAATCGCAAAGAAAATTATATAAATGCGGTTATAATACTTTTTATTCTGCCTGTTGTTAGCTTATTTATAACTGTAAACGGATAAATAAATGTGTGGAATACATATAATTTTGAAAAAAAGTATTTAATTCCGATTTTTCTGAATATTTCAGCTATCCCAGTTTGTCTAACTTATGTTGATTTACATTTATTCCTAGATCTATATTTAAGTATTTTTGATAATCGTTCTATATTTGATGACCTGCTCAATTTTTCTTTGTTAACAGTGTATTTGTTTATTTAACTAAAGAATTCACAGAATGGGACAGTTTGAATGATTACTTTTGGGCTAGATGTTTAATTGAACGACTCAAGTAATGGTTTGGAACGAAACTTCTGTTCAATTTAGGAAAAGGTCTTGTGTCATCGATAAAGTTTTTACTTAATTTTATCATTTAATAGTTACAGACCACTAAATCTAATGTCTGTTTTATTGTGAATATGTTTAAATGTTTTAATATTTAAATGTAAAGCGAGAGCTGACGACCTTCTCTGATACCCTTTTCAAATTAAAAAAGGTTTGAAAAATGTCTGTTGGTTGTAGTGCCTCGTTCGGTGACTTACGAGAACAGTTTCACCCAGTTCGTTTATGAATTTTTAAAAGCATTCAATACAACGTGGTCATTACTTACGAAAGTGTGTTGTAAATCAACATTTAAAAGGGATATTGCTTTCTGCGAGTAGAGTAAAAGATTGAATTTGGTTAAAGTGAGAAAATACTTTATACTTAATCGTTTTATTATATAAAGGAGTAAAGTTTTGTTTAAAAAAGCGGTAGAAAATCGCGGGGTTTTGATGTTTTGTCATTTCCTGTAAAACTATACCACAGTCAGATTCTGTCAAAGGCCATCCACAGCTTATTTCGTTCTATGCTCAATTGTTGTCATTTTAGATCAAACCTCTGTCTCTTTTAAGACATCTACCATTGTTACATAAACCTCTGTCATAAAAGTTATGTATTGTACCGTAGTATTAATTTCTTTTCTGTTTGACAAAATACTTTTTGTGTTTAAGCTAATTCGTTGGGTTTTTTTTTCAAGAGTAGAAATGAATTTACATTTTTTTTCGCATAGATTCCATTCGTATTTTGATCTTAAAATACGCTAATATATATGCCCGCATAAAAATGGTTGAGGTATTCTTTGTGGATCATTTTTGTTTTTGTTTTTGTTTG
>JAUMHA010395384.1:0-11569 GCA_032359765.1 Saxidomus gigantea
CTGTACTCTGTAGATTAACCTAAGTGCCCACTGATCAATTTGCATTTGCCATATATATTAAGAAAAAAACAATCGTTCATTATTTTGGGTTGTAATTTGTAACATTGTAACGTCGGTTTTCTGTTGTAAATACTTTACATGTAAAGACATAACAAAATTTCTGAAAGTATAGCATAGTTATAATCCAAAATATATTGCTATATAAGCGGACACAATATCTTTCTTTAATCTTCTTTTATTATTATACATGTATTTAGTGTTATTACAAGAACTTCCATAGATTTCTATATGGTAAAACACATAATAAATGCAGCCATAAAACCATGTTTATATTTGGCATTTAGTGACATTCTGACAATATATTCTTTCAAATGCTCTGCAGCCAATAATTGAAAAACACAAAAATGGCAATAGAAACAACTCACTATTGAAAACTGTCTATAAACGATCATCTCAAAATACAGCTTAACCCAAGTCGATGCTGTTTTGTTGAAAGACCTAGGATAGAACAATTTTAAAGGCAAATTAAGGTAAAAGCCTGTTGATCTTGAAATTTCCTTTAAATCATCAGCATCATATTCTGCATGACAATATATATATATTAATTACATCTGACAAGGTCACTACAGATACAATATATTGGTTTAATACCTAGTGAAAAATCTACTACTTTGATCCCTGATTTAGATTTTCACATTTTTCAGCATCTTTGTAAACAAAATTTTAAGATAAACGACAGTTTTACAAAGTGTAAGGTGAAGTTGTATGCAAGCAATATGCAGTTTGGCTCAACCCCTTACATAAAACCTTTGTTAAAAGTAGATATAAACTATTTTAGATACTGTTTATTCAAAGTTTGTATATCCCATACTAAGAAGTCGCTATATTTTCAGTCCGAGGGACATAAGAACGTTTAGGGTGAAGATAAGCGTTGCAGCTTTCGGTAAAAGTACATTCAACTTCACGTACAAGGAGTTACTAAAGAGAGTCAGAGAGGCATATGAGCACAGCATATTTGTAACTCCAGGATATCCCGTAGATGATATTCAGGCAAATATATAACTATTTTGTACAACATTACTTGAAAGCTTCTGAAGAGTTGAAACAATAAATAATTGCAATGAGGAACAAGCAATTATGTTATTTGGTTTAATTAAAACATAGTCTTTTCAAAATCATTACATGTCAAATAAAACATGATATTTGATTTTAATGGCAACTAAGATAATAAACAAGCATGTCATGTCACAAAACGTTCGGGTTTTTTTTTCATATTAAAAAGGCGTTGTTATTTAAGAATCCCAAAATCGAATGAAATTATTGGGCCATTTCAGATAAGTTTTGCTATCCATGAATCGCGAGATATAACAACATTGTCGGTTCCTCGAATAAAATCACTCAATGAGCTTCTAACGGACATTAAAGGTACGTTCAAGTACATCCATGGTGCATTTAAATCATTGTGCATTAAATGAGTCGCAAAAATAGAGCACATGTTGTCATTTCTTAAAACTTACGACAGTTCACTGCTAAAAGTAGCGTATAAACTGAGTACTATGTTTGGTGTTATTCTTAATTTTAATATATGCTGTATATGATTTATATTTGATTGGTACCATCAGTTTTGTTGAGAATAGGCATATGCCTAAAACACAAATTATGCTTTGAAAATATTCACAAAGAAAAAAGTTAAGCACCCCCTGTAAGTTTAAGAGTGACTGATCTAACGTAGCTTCATCATGGAAATACCGTCAAATTGGGCTAGGGAAGAAGAATGGTACCTCTGGCAAACATAATACGGCAAAACTGTAAGATTATGTTAGGCTTTTCGGGTGATATTGTTCAACAATAAACGCGTGCCGTTTTATCCGAATCAAAAACACATCTAAGTATGGAACTGTAGAGGTCGTAGGAAGATGTTATGTGGCGAAATAGAGTAAAAATGCAATTTTGAGAATCCGTACTTTAAACGTTCAGTAGCAGAATAAATCTTCACTGTGCCTGGGAGACCAACCTGACCCTGACTATTCTGCTTCAGATGAACCTCGGATCTTTTTAAAGACAATCTACGTTCACCTGCAGTGCGAAACGGTTTGCAGTTCCTGCAGAGGGTTGCTGACATGATTTACAGCATGTTTTCCTCCGTTTACTTGAAGGTGAGTTCACATTTGAAGTCACTTTATAACTTCCAGGGGGTGCTTAACTATTTTCTAGGTATATATATACGGTATAAGAGATGAAAGTGTAAATGACATGATGTGTGTATTTAGCTAGTCAAATATGATGATCATAATTTTACATAATACTTTTTGTAATACTCTTAATAAATTAATATTACTATATCAGTAAATTCAAAGAGATCCCTGGACTTTAAAGACACACAAAGCGTGTATAAACATTCATACCTATTTGTATAGCAGATACAGAGCGGTTAATATGTAACCATCTCGAAAATCGTCGCATGTTATGGTGTCAGTTATGTCGGAATTATCATTTTGTTATTTTTCGACCCTTCAGCGACCCTTCACACAAAGTACGGTGATTTCCTAATGCTACTATATCTGTGCATTATCTTTTTCTTGCAATTATGCCAGATGCAAAGCTAAAACTATATTTTCTTTGTCTTATATTTTATGCAATTTCTACTGACGATGCTGTTTTGTGTTCAATTATTTCCTTTCAGGTTGTCAATGGTTACTTCGTGCATTTTCTTGCACCAGATGTACAAAAAGCTATTCCTAAGGACGTACTGTGGCGTAAAGGAAATTAGCGCAGCTTAAGGTACATGTATATCATAACAGTCTAAGTATTAAAAACATCCGGTGAAGCTTTTTCTTAAAAGGGAATTCCCTACAACGAACATGTCATTTTCTCAAAACGTTAACAATGAGTTAAATGTATGTAATATGATAAATAAGTTTTTCAAGAAGAATATACATCGGGAAATGTATCGTTTACACAAGCCACGTTTTTATAAATCGATATTCACCCAAAAAATATGAAACAAATATTGATGAAGATTCTACGGAACTACAAAAGGAAATATCATGTTAATTTTAAGTTTTGCTGGAAATTATTGCTTAAACTTTCAGGTTTGGTGGCAATACTTCCAACTGTTTGAATTAAAAATGTTTTGAGGTTATTTAAATAGCTTCAAGTTTTACGGTATGCTCCATAAATTTGTTTTATTTTTAACATGGGCTAGTACATTTCCCTATGATACTTCGGAAAACACAACAAACAGAAATGATTTGTAGACGGACACAAGCGGAAAATTATGAAATAAGATAGACAGAGAACAATTCAGATCCTTAATATGTACATGTATTTATGAGTAGCACCTAAAACAGTAATTGTCGTACAAAACCAGTCTTATTAGAAATCGTTTAAAGTTGAAATTTTGCTATTATAAAAGGAAGCTTGGTTCTAGACTAGAGTGTATACTTTACATTGCAGTGAAGAAGCGAAATTGTTAATTAGATTAACGGATTTGAGCTCTGATGCTGGCTTTTTTTGTGAGGAAGTACCCAATTTCTCGGGAAGGAACGTAAACTATATATATCATCAACATCAACATAATGTTAAACACATAATAGATAGTACACATATATCTTTCGTAGGATGCAATGTACATTGTGTTAGATGTGGTTAAAGAAGGGGACAGATTCAACATTATAACATTTAGCGATGTCATAACGTCGTACCAGCCTGAATTGATTGATGTGACCAAAGAAGATCTTTTTAACGCCAAAGAATATATAAGATCGATAAAGTCTAGTGGTAGTAAGTACTATTTCACTCGAAAGGGGATTTTGTGCCTCCTAAATTTAGAAATCATCAAAAAAAACCAAGTAAACCAAGGCAGTTTTTCTGACTCCTTTTAAAATGCTTGATAGTAGTATATGAGGCATACCCCATTTGTTTAGCCCATTTGTGCATAGTGTCTACTTAAATATACAGTGCAACCTCTCAGGAGCGAACACCCTTGATAACATAGAAATGTGTTTGTTGTAGAGATGTGTTGTTCTGGAGAGGTTGATACCGTAAATAATTGATGCAACGGGAGAGAAAATTAGTGTCCTTTACAGAGGTTTTTGCTCTAGAGTGATGGCGTTCGGGTACGAAGGACTCAAGGACTGTTTACATTTTCATGTAAGTACGCTACGAAACAGACGACAAATACAATGCCGTCTGATCAGGATTTAAAAGTTTTGGAGTTCTGCAATGTACCTTTAATTAAGAAATAGACTTGCCAAAATTGGAAGTCATTATACAAATACAGGTATAAATGGATTAAATATTGTAACATGTACAACATAAATGCATGTACGAGCAGAGTTCGATCTTACTGTCTCTGTAAGTCATCATAACGAACGTAACTTTCCATATTCAAGAACATGTAGAAATAAATGCGTTGTGATTAAATAAAATAGAGTACAGTAGTTTCACGAATTTTACATTTCTTTGATAATATACCACTACAGTAACACTACAGTGAACTCCATATATATGGAACTCATTTGGATCAATTAAATATGTTCCTCATATCCGAAGTATGTTGTATCAATATAGCATTTTCATATTTGATAAAGACGAAAGAAATTGGGCTCAACATATGTTTTTTATTTCCTGAATCTCGGTATATCTTGAGTCGTTATATGCGGAGTTTACTTATCTGCTTAAAGGAGCGATACCTGTATTCAGCTTGGCCTTTGGCAAAGATGCAAACTGGGCTTTGGTAAAGAAAATGGCAATTCAAAATGATGGTGTAGGTAGAAAAATTTCGAGGATTTCGATGCTAATCTACAGGTACACCTTTTTCTCGATTTCTTCATTTAATTATGTTTTGTGGTGAAAATGTACTGTACATGACTGTTAAAGTTCTGATGAAGAAAAGAAACAAACAGAATCAGTAGATTCCATATCCTGGACAGTAATACTTGTTTCCACCTTCTAAGAAAGCAAAGCTGTTTCATTTGTATGAGGTACTCCTTATCTTTTTAAGCTCACCTAAGCATTCCGTCGCCTGTCTGTCTGTCTGTCTGCCTGCCCGGCCTCCCGCCCGCCCACCTGCCTGCCTGCCGTATGTCGTATGTTGTATGTCTGTCTGTCGTGTGTATGCAATAAAGGTTGCATTTTTCACTGGGTCTCCACGAAGCTTGGTCAGAATGTTTACCTTGATAAAATCGAGTTCGAATCTAGGTCATATGGGGTCAAAAACTAGGTCATGGGGTTAAATCATAAAAAATATTGTGTATGCAATAGAGGTTGTATTTTTCATTGGATTTTTATGAACAATGCTCAGTGTAATAGCCTTAATGAAATCTAGGTCGAGTCTTAATATGGGTCATCTGGTATAAAAACTAGGTCACTTGGTCAAATCATAGAAAAATCCTTGGGTTAACAAAATACATGTAGGTTGCATTTTTCATAGGATCTTCGAGAAACTTGGTCAGAACAACTCTTTTAATAAGATCAATGCCAAGTTTAAATATGGATTATCTAGTGTCAAAAACTAAGTCACGAAGTCAGATCATAGAAAAACCTTGTGTATGCAGTAGAAGTTGCATTTTTCATTGGATTTTCATGAAACTTCTTTTGAATGATTAACTTGATGCTTTATAGATCGAGTTTGAATATGGGTCATCCGGGGTTAAAATCTAGGTCACCCGGTCAAATCATATAAAAACCTTGGGTATGCAATAGAGATTGCGTTTTTTATGGGTATTCATGCCACTTGGTCAGTATGATAGCCTTTAAGAAATCTACGTCGACTTTGAATATGGGTTATCTGGGGTCAAAACCTAGGTTACACTGTCAACTCATAGAAAATGTTTTGCATTTGTATTAGATCTTCGTGAAACATGGATGCTTTCAGTGTTACATGTACAAGAGGTGTTCGAAATGTATTGTGTATTGTGATGTCATGCAATATCGACGTGCAATTTTACATCGGTTATATCCAATAACTTCACAATGGTATATACACATCAACTGAATAACGAAATTGAGTTTTTGTCGTTATAATATAGGCAGTTGTTGGCCACTGGAAGCGAATACCAAATAATAAGGAAATTTGTGAAGTTTGCAGTAAGCTCAGGTATTTTGTAAAAGAGAGCTTTGCCGAAATTAATCGTGTTTATTAGTCAGCTAAGGTGTCTTTTTAGATGGTTGGTAGATGGAAAAAGAAATTTGACTCTGGGGTAAAGTCTGTTAAAAATGCAGGAAAATCATGTTGGCCGAAGACAGCAACGGGTGAAAAAATCAAAGATAAGAGAATTTCTTCAAAATGATGCTAGATAACCTCGTGTATGATACTGCTCGATTTGGAATCTGGTCGAAGATATCATTCGGGGCAGACTATCGGTTCTGCCGTTCACAAGTTTCATCGAAATAGATCAATTGCAAAAATTGTGCATTTCTAGTAAAGAGGAGTATGAATGATGAAATGCATGTTTCAGTCAGATTTTAAGGTTACAAAGCACAATACATATCGAACATCCGTCGTATCTCATTGTTTTTGTAAGTCTATAACTCGCAGTAAAACACTGACCTGATACGTATCATCTAAGTATAACATGTATTAATTAGCAGCATGAAAATCTACTTTATATACAGGGGACAAAGACGCTAACTTCATAGATGTCTCAAGCGTAGAGAGTTTAAAGGGTCTAACGGACTTTCAGGCGATAACAGAGAAAACGTGGGCATATCTAACAATTAAACAACTGCTAAGTAGGACAGAAGGAGAAACTAATCTGAAAGCAGTTGGCATAATGAAAAGTTAAGCAAAGGCCATGTCCCTGCAGGTATCTCACAAAGCAGTTTCATTCCAGGGTGGAGGTTATCACTTACATTGATACATATTGTATTTCAAGTTAAATTAATATAGCCTATTCATACAAAGTTTAATGAAAGGAACAAATGTTTGGTTCATAACTGTTGACAAACTTTTTAGATCTGGTCGTTAATTGAGCTTGTAAAAGAACTTGTAGCCATTTAAATTTTGTTTCGATTCGATGGTTTGATTTTGGCAGGTAAGAAATGCGACTTTTATTATGTAATTAAGGTCAAATATCGCAATTTTGTTAATACTTATAAGAATAGTCTGTTTTCGAAAGTACATGATTTGATCTCCGTCAATGTCTGGTCACCACATAATTAGTAAACATTGTAGCTATGCGAATCATTTTCAGTAAATTTAATACTCATTTTGAGTGCATACCTAATTAAAAAGAGATGTGTTCGTGAATAGAAATGAGAGTCAGGATCAGAGATCGAACGTTACATGTATTATAACTCTATTTTATGGTTAACTTATACTTTTTGGTAAATTCTCAGCACAGATACATTTTTTCTGTTACATGTATGAAAAGCTGCTGGCTTTCAGGTTTTGTTGAAAAAACAAGGTTCTTCCAACTGTCTGAAATAATCATATTTTAGAACGAATAATCAAATAAAAAGGTTCCAGTATAAATTTTGTAAAGCATTTCTGTATTTTTAAAGAATACGCTACTAAACTATTAAACGTTACACACATATTTGAAAAACTAAGATAAAATATTGTGAAGCGGTGCCGTCAAACTATGCTCAACATTTGTTCAAATTGCTTTGTAGATGTTTACTTGCTTTATTGATTCTGGCCATTACTTTTATATTTTATGTTTTAGTATATGCTTTTGGAGAAATTAAAAACGAATAACCGGAAACTGTGAACCAGCAGCTTCACAAAAACGATTCAATGTCAATAGCAACTCGACTTCTTGTTGTATTGAAGTAGATCATTATTTCATGGAAACGTATACTTATGGTGCAAATGATAGCAGGAATATCATAATATTAACTACTTTCAGTAAAAATGTGTAAAGTAAATGATATGTTTCAGTATGGCTTCGTCACACCGTTGACTTCAATGGTAGTAACAAAACCGGAAGTGGATTCCGGCGAGTGGAGACCACCAAAACCTGAGGCCCATTGCCCTATTTCATTTTTATTTTATACTAATTTATTTATTCTCAAGTGCGAAACAAATTCTTACAACGTATATTAATCGCTCTCAAGTCTCATTCCAGATGGTTTCAACCTCGAAGAGAGAGATAGAGAGAGAGAGAGAGAGAGAGAGAGAGAGAGAGAGGCAATGTGGAGTTATTTGTGTCTTGCCCAAGGACACAGCCTATTTCATTCACATATCATGATATCATATATCATGTACTTTAGACTTCAGCTCAAAGCCTTCTATATTAGTTTTCTATTTGTATTTGCCAACCCGTTTCACTTTTGCATCATCAGGGCAAATATAGCATACAACTTACATTACTAAGCAACGTTACGTCAAAGTTGCGTACACATGTGTACACAACGTCAAAAATGATTACGTCATTAGTTATTGTCTAATTCAGGCTCTATCTACATATCGCTGAAATAGAAAACCCATATAGTGTCATCTTTTTCATTTTTTGGTATATTTATTTATATACATAACCATATAATAACAACTTGAATAAAACGGACCAGATCTTTGATCAACTTTAAAAATATAAAAATAGTTAATTCAACAAGGGCATTTAAACGGAAAATTAACTCATTTCTTTCTTAGACATTGATGTATTTTGTCTAGGAATGTTTTTGCTTTGTAATTGAATTATTTGAAAATGCATGAATAATATTTTCTATTTTTGCTGCCAATCGGTAACCGTTTGATCAAGTTAATGGATTTTTTTCTTCAAAATATGTTTATACACTGAAACACGTACGTGTCTACGCGATATAGCTAATATCGTTCCGTTTCTACAAAAAAGACATGAAACGAAAATACCGAAAATAGCGTCTTTTATATCCGTTTATATGACTCTTAAAATGATGTTTCTCATTTTTGTCGTTAGTGCTGGTTTTGCCTAGGCTAACAACGACGAAGCTGATTATGTTTCAAAGTCATAGCCGTACACTTAAATAAAAAATATAAAAGCCAATGTCGTAACACAACTAATTGGTTCAAATACTGGGGCTTCTTAAAACGTAAGGTGTCAAAGACTGTGATATTTAATGTTAATTTTCTTTAGATAATAATTCCTTCAGTAGTATACTTTATGCTGCCTGAGCACTGTATAATCTGCATCTAAGTAGAATCATTGAGTTTTATAAAGTTTTCACTGACGTCGACCGTCATGTAGAAAAAAGCCAACCGTGAATTATTGTACATGATTGTTATATCAAAGGTGGAGATCCTCACTATATGATACGGATCAAACATATTGATCATCCCATTTGTTTTGATGTCCAAAGCATAAATGGAGAGGTTCACAACCTGATCACAGATCCACGAAAAAGTACGTTAACATTTTGTTCGCTTATTAATTGTTTCAGTCAGAAAATCCTTGAATGACGTAAGAGGGGGGCTTTTCGTCTGTCCCTCCACGTTAGTATCTATTTGATCGGAGCCTAATTTAGTCATTTATCGAATACATCGTTCGTTGAAAAAGAACCCAAAACACAAATATGTAGTGATAGCATTATGCTACATCTTGCTCGGATTATATCTCAATAGCATCGTTTTCTTTCGTTCAATATTGTAAAAATGTGTAGGTTGTCTATAGAGGTCAATGAAACCGAAATGTTTTGACTGCACATCCCTTATACACAAAGGCGACACAACCATATGCAATTGACTAATAATTAGACGTGTTGTATTGTTAAGGAGTGTATTTTTCTTACAGAAATCATAATCAACACTCACATCACCAGCGGAAATTTGCATAAAGATGGTGAGCCAAAGACATATATTGGCGAGGTAGCCATTCAAATGGCTCATCACGTCATGGTTATAACACCTGATGCCATCATATTTGATACAAAGGTAAACATTCGATAATAACAAAAGATTTCGCTCAAAATCCTGCTCGTACTGAGAATGAGAAGGTACATGTATATTGGATAAGTATAAGTATTTTTTTATGGTGCATACGTTGACATAGGGTTCATTTTTGGGCAAATGTTATCAGAATTGAGTCATAGATAGTTATAGGAATAATATCATAGTTATAGAAATAAACCCTTTATGTCAATTTGTTGACTAAAACTGATGATGTATCGTCTTAAGTTTAAACCTAACCTTTGGTACATAATGAAGACCAAACTTAACATAAATCATAATCAGTCACTGTTGTTGTACAGATCAATTAAAGTCGTTTTAGTTTAATTTAATAAATGTTTAGCATGGATTCTTAAACGTAAAATGAAATTGTTTGTTACAAACGATTGTTGTTTATTTCCTAAATATATATTTATGTCACTGCAAATTGATCAGAGGGCACTTAGGTTAATCTAAGGACTACGGAATGATGGCCAAGGTACTGCTTGATTTTCAGGTCTTCCAATGGACTGAAGAGAAGCTAAAACATTTCGGTGGACATGAGTTCATGTTATCCGAAGAAGGTCATCTGCTAACTGTGCGATTCAGATTTGGTGCTGAAGTGCTTATTAAACGACATTCGCGCCATGGAGACGTCAGCTATTTGAATTTGTTCGTTTTGCCACTTACACTTCGTATGGGTAGGGATATTGTGAACGTTGCTTTTACTGAATAACCCTCTTATAACATTTCCAATTAATAATGATTTAGTTACTTTAATAGGTCAGTTCGTCAACGGATTTAAGCACATATATCTACGAAAGCAGTTTACAAACAAAAGTGGAAAGCAAGTAGCTAAACTTCAAATAAAAGAAGGAGCTAAGTTTCCATCCAAAGGAAATGCCGCCACCGCTGAAGTAGGAGAACAAACACGTCGGAGGATTCCCGCCAAACTTGTCCCGAGAGCCGACGTTATCGAAAAGGGAACTGAAATGTGTTGGATGGTTCATAAACAGTTTGGAGAAGCTCTTTTTGGTGGTCGTGCTGCGTTCCTGGAAAAAGATCTTATTGACATATAAATCATTTATACTTTTGTAAATGACAAATTTCAGAATTTTTGTAAGATGTAAGGCATTTACACCTTATTATAAACTCTGAAATTCACGAAAGTTATTTGTACAAAGTATTAAATTTCGTACGTGTGTGTCTGTTGATGTTAAATGCAGCTTGGTGGAACTGTGCTAACGATGACAATATTTTACTGAACTCCAAAGAACTTATTACTAAGTTTACTAACGAAATATACCTAATTATGAACGGTGTCTTTGCATGAATGACATTCCAACATTCTGTTCCAATGTTTTCTAAATAATACTGTAGTCTATATCTGTAAAAGCTATGCAAGATCTGTTTAAGATAACAGTGAAATAGTAGAAGACGAACGAATATTGAATATACCCCCGAAAGTGAAAACTATCGTTATAGTTTATAATAAATACCTGCATGTGGACAGAATGAGTCTACTTCTTATTAACCAGGTTTTCCGAAGGAAAAATCCTGGTTATTAGATTGGGGTATGTCGGCGGGCGGGCGTAAACAATTTCATCTGTGCGCAACTCCTCCTACATTTCTCAACGGATTTCATCCAAACTTTCACAGAAGTATTGTCATGAAGTGCCCTGGCGCATATTGTCGGGGTTTTGTGATTTGGTCATTTTTGAC
>JAUMHA010395395.1:0-11568 GCA_032359765.1 Saxidomus gigantea
AGATTTCATCTCAGTTAACACTAGTTTCAGACTCAACCATAAATTCACATGAATGCTACATATCAATAACTGGTCACTAAATTTGTCACTAATTGGTTAGCTGTTTATGCGATCAATGGGTTTTATGGTACTCTGTGTATTGTACATGATTATACCCAAGGGCATTTCGTGGCCACCTGATGTTTTATGACATGTACACTGCAGTAGGGCACCAATTAATTGTTTATAAAAATTAAGAGTTCTAATTATGTCATTGATTGTTATTTCAATAGGCCTTAATAACATAATTAGTCCAGACATATGGCAACTTTTTACGGTAAACGGACATTATCCCCTTAGCAGGAACCGTCTATAGAGTATTCCTGTCCCATAGCTCATACTTTTTTAAAAATGTTTCTTGACAAGAATTCTTACTAAACCATGCATTAATTACTTTAATTCATGTAAATCACGTTATTCATTTTTGTTTATTTCAAAGCATCCGTAAACCTTATTCGAAAATACACCAGTTTTTTTTTTCTAAAATATTTCTAAATAATCGCCGACCTTTTCACAGTTAACATATCTATATATATTATGATTATGATAATTACATAGAAATGATGTATAAAATGACAAAATCATTACCGATTACGCCGTAAAATCTTGTTTAACCTTATTGATGTTTAAGAACTATTACGAAGTAAGTGTCAGCGATAGTTAAATGTGTGCAATTTATCATCGTATGACGTCACAGCCGGTAAGGGACGAAACTCTTGGTCGGTAGATTATCGATTAATTGAAAAGGTGTATAGGAAGGAGACAAAATAAAACATGTAAAAAGGTATAAATTGTACAATTAATTTTAGCTGTTGCATGTAAAGCCTTAAGTGATGTATAACGCTTTGTTTATGTTTCTTTTTTAAATTTGTACAACCAACACATGCAGCCCTCAACATGTAGAAAATCTTCTCATACAAATATTGGTTTTGATTAAAAATACTGTAATAATATAGAAACTTGATTATTCATTGCAATGCTTAAATTAACTTTTATATTTCATATCATTGTAACTTCTTATTGTTATCAAGGCGGATACAACAGTACTGGTGTATTAGTACTATGAACGTTGCTTACCCCTATTCTGTTTATTTCTTTCTACAATATGTGAAGTCCTGTCCGGTGTTTTATGATTTATGATAACAATTCCAGCGTTGCTCTCAGACCTCGGTAGATCAAACGAATATTCGCTCCCATCAACTGATACTCTAAGACTTGTAGATCCTTCTGTAGAAACGTCTGATCGACTTCTTTGCAGACGCCCTGTGCTTTTTTCTAAAAGAGTTAAGCATACCAGACGACCATTATAGCAAGAACAATAAAAACGAGGGACATAATGGTCCTATTATGCTCACTAGCTAACATTGGCTATTATAAAACGTCAACAACAGCGACGTAGAAAACAAAGCAAAAGCACCAAACACTTTATCACTAGAAAGGTCAGTAGTTCAAGTGACACCTAGGTGCCAAGGGATAGGACTTAACCAATATTGGTACAGAACCACTAGGTAATGCCGAGTGTCAAATATATAAGCTCTGACCCTTGTGGTCTGGGACAGGAAGATTATAAAAGAGCTTCCTGTTCATCTGAATGTAAAATCAAGTTAGCCCTATGGCGGTGCATAGTTTGAACAGGTGGTAATGATTTGAGCTGTATTGGTTGAGGTTCAGAACGCACTGCTAAATGCTAAATATCTAAACACTAGGTTTGTCGTTTTAGAGACGATTTTTCTGTATAAGCCTATACAAATTCGATGACCCCGGGATGATTACAATTTGACCTGCGGGTCCTGATTTATAGAATTCCAATACGCAGTGCTACATATTAAATATCTAAGTTCTGGGCCTTGTGTAGTTTTAGACATGAAAATGTTTTACTTTTAACCTATATAAGCCTATGTGAATTCACATGGTCCCTACTCGGGGTCAATTTTGACCGAGGTCATGATTTGAATGCTCTAAGTAGAGGTACACTAGGCATTGCTACAGCCCAAATATCTAAGATGTAGGTTTTGTGGAAAAAAGATGTTCCTATAGAAATTTATGTTAACTCAAGTTAACCAAGGGCAGGGTCAATTTTGATGTCATCATTTAAACCAACTTGGTAGAAGTCAACAAGGCAATGCTACGTGTCATTATCACCTCCCCCTCCCCCTACCAGACTGGGTCTATTATCCCCTCCCCACAGAAAGGGGTCAATTTTGACTAGGGGCTATGATTTGAGCAATTTTCGTAGACCACCACTAGACAATGCTATGTCTAAGCTCTAAGTCTACTGGTTTCTGTCGCTGAAGGAAATGGAAGTTATGTTTAATGCTAGTGTATATAGCATATCAAGGGACTGCCTTTCCATATAGAACAGTTGCTAGATAGATATATTTCTCAAGAAAAGACCGAACAAAGTTAGCGATGAGCACCTTCATGATCTATCAATATCAACAACCTCTGACAAAGACATTGCCACTGTCAAATGTATTGTGCAACAAAATGCGTGATATACTGTGGAAGAGATGCCGGTAAGTTGACACATCAGGCTCAAATAAGTCAGTCGTCTTTCATTTATAATAGAGAAGTAACAACTAAGCAATGTTTGTTCACGTTAGTTCCCTCAACTGCTGACTCCTAAGTGGGGATCAAATTGATCTGCGATAATGTACCCGCGGACAGTTTATTGCTGACCTAGTTTTGCAGAACAACATGTTGAAGTTTTGCCACATCAACCCTATGCCCATACCTCTCTCCCTGTGACTTTGTTTGAACCCATAAATAAAACCATGTCTTTGAAATTAACAATGCTCTTCAAATAGTTCTATAACAGTATACCTAAAGAGGACTTCAAAAATGCATTTTCGAATGGATTTTCCGACTTGAAGAATGGATGCAGTATGAGGGAGAATACTATGAGGGACTCAACTAGTCATTCCTTTACTGGGAAGATTTATTTGAATAATGCGCCACTGTTACCACTACTTAAACAATTTTCCGCTTATCATGCTTGTAGCTATTCTTTTCTGTTCTATGATGTACAAACGTACGAACTCTCCACTAAGAGACATGAGTTTTATATAAGTTTCACTCGGGAAAAGCTCATTAGCATTTAATTAGACTATTTATCAATATTTCAGTTTGAATGTTTAGCTTAGCTCAAGACCAGTTGTCAATATTCAACCTTGATAGTTCAGCTTAAATTTGATAGTACGCATCATTGTGTTTTTCTTTCTTTTTGCCATTCACTTATACATTAGACCTTTTTATTTCGATATAGAATACGACAGTAAAGACTATTAAATTTGTGTACTGTTGTAACATGACATATCTCTTATATCTCTCATATTTTAAATCATACATGTATGACATCAAGGCTAACAGTAATGGTATATCTTTATGCTTTGAGCGTTGCTTACCCCTATTTGATATGATTCTTTCTACATGTTGTGATGTCTTATCCTGTATTTCACAGTTTATGATACTTATTCCAGTGCTGCTCTCATCACTCGATAGACCAAACGAACAGTCGCTACCTGTAACTGATACTCTTGTAGTTCTTTCTGTATATACGTTTGGTCTTCTTCTTTCCAAATTCTTGTTTTCGTTTCCTAAAATAGTTAAGCGTACAATCATACAAATCATATATGTAACTGTAAATGTGCTATGTGTGCTTGTCTTTGTATTGATTTTGTAACCGATTGGAAATAAAATATTATATTCTATTCTATTCGTAACAAAATTTAACAAACCCTTCTTTAATGTAAAATATTGAAAGCTTTTCTAAATGTGGAATTGGTAAAAGTATAATTCCTACATCAACCAAGATTGTGACATTCTATGAAGTGGCACAATCTCTACATCCATACTTTAAACATATACTGCCATAACTATTGTTCGATTGGCATTTGTAAAGCGAACAAAAGTTGTCACTTTGAAGTAAACAATGCCCCCGAATGACAGTATTTTGCATAAAACAAGTATGGTTTCCAATCGTTCTCTTTTGTAATTTCAAACATTGAAGGGGTATATTCTAAATTGACTGAAAATAGAGTAAGTACAGAAAGTCTAAAAATAATAAACATAGAGTTATTTGTTTTTGGTGCATTGGTCCTCTTGTCAACTGATAATCTTCAATACTTTTCGGGTAATATCCGCACTAGAAAAGGAACCCAAAGGCAGCAACTTGAAAATAAATGAAGGTAGAATAATGTTTCGTGTGAGATGCACTCCTCCTATTGTCTTCTATCAATGTTTTACGCATCAATGAATTCCCTTAAATATGTTTCGAGTTATGCTCCGCACAAGACAAAGTATCTGAGGACATAGTTCTTTGAATACTGCACTCTTATTGCCCTCTATTAATATATGAAGTATGGATTCATTGACTCCAATATATAATGTTATTTATTTATGTTGCGAACAAGAATAGGTAACAAAGGACAGTTACTAAACGAATAATGAAGCTAGATTTAGCTGTGTTTTTGTGCACTGCACCTTTTCTGACTGTAAGGTATCAATCTATTCCCTTCAATCCTTTACGAGCTATTCTGATCAGAAGTAAGTAAGGGCAATACTTCCACAAACTATAGTTTTGGTTCTCGTGCACTGCACTTTGGTTAATGTTTTCTATGAATAAATGCAGCATCAATGGATTCCATTCAATAGTTCAATAGTTATGCTGAACACAAGAATAAGTAACAAAGGACTGTTACTCAAAAATGATGAAGCAAAAGTAATAGTTCTTTCTCTTATTGACCTTTATATCATATGTCAAGTATCAATTGATTCCCAGTTATGCTCCACAAAAAAGTAGGACGGACGGAAACGATGTGACCACTATATGCCTGTCGCCTGTGACTGGGGCAAAAACACTCGCCGAATTATCTTCCACAGACTGTTCAGTTTTAATTTTCATAACTTACTTACGGCTAGTTGGCTTTGCTTGTGGTCCAATATCATCGTTTTCCCTCGACTCACTGCCTTCCAAACAACTGCTCCATTTAGTACCCATCTAGTATGTAGACGGACAAAGATAAATTATGAATTTAAGTGTCTGACATTTGAATGACATTTAGTTACATAAAGCCTCTTTAAGATAATCATGGATCTTCATTGTAAAATAAATATACGTCATTTTGTAATTAAGGATGCACTTTTCAAGGTAAGGACTTGGTTGTATGGTAAGAAATGACACAAATACGTGTTCCCCTCACTGTCCTATTATCAACTACTGCAGGTGCTTAGAAGATGATGTTTCCATCAATTTATGCTACATATTCTATTTTAAATACTTCTTTACCAATGAATTTAGTCATATTTAATACTGTAAATGGGGGAATTTTCGCAATGATTTAAATTGCGGTATATTTGCAAATTTCCCACCTCGCTAATTAAAATATCTCACGAACGATTCATTTAGATTTACTATTAGATCATTTTCCTTTCGTAAATTTCTACTCGCAAATCGCCAAAATTTTCGTCACACAAAAATTATCCCATTTACAGTAGTCCAATAACTTTTGGTACATGTTATTAAATATCTTTCTGTTTGTTTTAACCGCGGTCTAGTTCAGTTGTAAACCGGAATATAATTTCACTGGATAACGCTTCGCTGTACCTTGTCACCTGAAGCTATAGTACTGACTTGCAAGTACAGCATATATAGAGGATATTTGTTGGATTCGGTGAATTATAACGTTTTAATTTCACCGAGTGAGCACCAAAACTGATCTTTTCACGATAAAATTATCGTGAAATTTCATAGATACATGTACCAACAACTTGTTATGTTAATTCTATGTCTCAAACTCTACTTTCGTTTAGATTGTTTCAAGAAAATGGCGAAAATCGGGGGAAACTTCATCAGAAAGAATAGCAAACATAATGTCATTTTAACAACGAAATCGTCGTATGGTTTCCGGCATTCACTACGCATTGTTTACATTTTAACGTTAAGCTGGGTAGAAAAAAGTGGAAATTTCACTGAGTGGACAGTGAGTTTATCGGTATATAATATTTTGTATTATTTTTTGTTATATGTCGATAAACCGGCGAAAAAGTAAAATAAAATATAGAAATGAGTTTATTTATGACGGTAAATTAGTATGTTCCGATACATTCTTTCCATTTGTAAAGCTTTTATTGACCATTACGTGAAAAATGGGTGATGAAGACATAAAACACAATGCCCTTATTTCATAAAATAATTATTGAATAATAGGGAAGAGGGGAGTTATTTTCCCCCAATTGTTTGCTTCAATATAATTACAATTTGATTGATGATAAAGCTTTGCTCTCTTGCCAGCATTTTGGTCCTTAATTTACTCCTCAAAGATAATATGCAATTCTAGCATACAAAATTACACAAATAAAAAACGAAATGGCCTTTCTGCAATTTAAACGACGCTCAACAATGCGCGGGACAACGTTCGTGTTGTATACGTTACCTGTTGGGAATATCAGTGCATACGCGTTGAAGCATTCGTGCTTGAACATGACGGGAACGGCAACAAGTATGCTTTTAAGAATGTGTGTTAAAACATGCCATGTAAACTGCTCAGTCTTTAAAAGGATTAAAGTATATACATCATTAAATAGTTGTTCGGAGGGCATCTTACTGTACCACTTTGTTGCCACGTCAAAATTCGGAATTGACGTCGTCATTTGACAAATGACGCCATGATCAATAAACAAGTTTATTTTATATCGGTTACCATGAATATGATACATTTTTCTAACCAAAAGAAAAACTTGCGAAATATTCCAGAAATCGGTTTAAAAGTGGCCCGTAAGCGACATATGACACTCAACGTAGTATACAGAAGCGGCCGAAAATCGGGATATGCAGATAACCGATACAAGGTTACGTAGATACACTTCAAAGTATTGAAAGCGGAACAAAGTTTGTATTAAGGGGGGTCACTGGTGAGGTTTTGTATTTTTGCACTTCCGGAAATTTACATTTGTTATATTTAAAAAATGATGATTTAACTGGGGAAAAATATGCAGTAGTAAACTTTGGTACAATAGGAATATTTTTGTGCAAAACAGTTGAACATTTTTGAGAAAACATATTGTGACCTCATATTTTGTGATCAAATGGACAAATTTTGCTATATGCCAAATGGGGGTAGGGGTACAAAAATAGTTATTTCTCAAAAACTGTTAAAGATATTTACTTAATTCTAACTTTATTACAAGAAGAATGGTTATGATATAAAAGTACATTGATAACTAGTTCCTTTTACAGTTCTTTGTTACAGACCTATGCCGTCATATCTCAAAGCTCGTCGAAATCTAAAAAAACACATTTTTCTCAGTTTTTATTGAATATCTTTCTTATATGAACATTGACCCCCATTTTTTATTTTTGCAATCTAGAACAAAGATTTTAATCAAACTGTAGGCAAAATATCTGAAAAACCTTGATATTCCTTCATCATGAAAATATTCATTTATCAAAAATTAAAAATATGATTTTAGTAAAGTTGGTGGGGTAATAATAAGGAGCGAAATATTTTTTCAGATGATAATAGAAATACCACTATTTCTAATTTTTCATACTTAAGTATGATATACTACATTAGAAGAGATTAAAAATTGATACCCTTTCTGAAAAATACACCACATACATAAACATTTACAATACCAAAATTCTAGCTAATTCTGCATTTAGCACCTTGATATGATACTGTATCACTAAAGATTAATATTGCGAAAAAGCTAAGATATTGACCCATCATTATTTTTCCAGAAATTAAGTAGCAATGTGTTAGTCTCCATAAAAAACAGGGTCAATAAAATGTCTTGTTATTCTGAATTTCAACAGTGATTCCCCTTAAATAATGTATCAATGTCAATCACGCTTCGGAGAATTATAAACAAAAAAACCGAGAGATATACACTCAAACTAATAAGTTACAGGTCAGAATTTCAGATTCATGCTTAAGAAATTATAAAACATTTCACATTATTAATATATGCGGAACACGAGAAAAAAAGAAATGTAAACATTAATTGCAGGAACGCATGACTTAAGCACGGCTTAATAATTAATCGCACCCATTGATTCCTTTCAGAAATTGAGTTTTTGAAAGACATTCAGTCACAAACACTTGACACCTTTTCAAACGATCTAGTAACATGGACAAACATTTTGAAAACTGTAGCTTTATGAAAACAAAATGCAAGATGTAGCTTGATCAAGGGTCCAAAGCAAATAACATTTTGGTATAAGAAGGTTGCAGAGTAACAATGAACTATATAGCTAGTACCATTTAAATTTCAGACGACAGTGCATATGTACTAGTAATTTTGTAAAAACATAAGAATAAGGTCTTTGCTGACTGCAGAACAAATGTACCAATGCTTAAAACTCACAAACGAAAAGTTCTAAAATATGTTACATACTGTTTTTCCCTACTTATTAACAAATAATGTATCGTGCGTTAATAAATTGAACTATAAGTAAATTGATAATAAACAATCATGGAAATCAAACTGTGGAGTGGGCACAAGTATTGCAAATTAAACACTCAGCGAACGACATTCTTTTCACTTCGAGATAATTGAATTTCCGATCGTGTCATACTGTTGATGTGCGGTAAATCTAACAAAGAATTTTAGAGGTGTCGTTTTAGATTAAAGGTTGTGCCTTTGTTTCATATTAAAGCGGCTAGCTCTCATATTTTGGTGAAATTATTTCTTCGAACTGTGTGAAATTTATATGTTTTAGACGCATCAAAAAAATAGATTTCAGTATACATTCCTGTAAATTATTGCTGTGTTTTTAAATTGCGCAATACCAAATTAATAAAGCATTACAAACGGTTTTGAAATCCTAATGTAAAAAATAATAAAGCGAAGCCGTCAAACCAAACTCACCAACATATTTACTAGATTTTCTCAAATTGCTGTATTGGTTTTCACTTGTGTTGTTTATTCTATCATTTAATATTTACTGTTTACATTCTATATGTAAGTATATCATTTTGGAGAAACCGAATTAATTCACCGGAAACTGTGAACGAGCAGCTAAATACAAAAAGAGCGTGTAAGTTATGCATAAAATTGTAAAAGTGACGAGTTACGATATTTGTAAGAACATGTTTCACAGCCTGAACTGTATCATCACTAAAATGATTGTGTGGCAATATTTATGGCAGGACATGCATTCGCAAATATTACATTTTAGTGCATTTTGAAATAAAGCAGTTATGCATGCAAAGAAAGTAATGACCACTCTTTTCACGAGAAAAGCAATTGTTAATACTAAAAGAAGGGGTACAATTTTACATATGCCAAAGTGTTTAGTATATTGTACACATTGCATTGAGACAGTCCCTCAATTATTTACAAATTTCGGATTACAGACCAGTGTAGTTTTGTAGTGAGTTACGTCTAACAGATAGGGTACAAATGTTGTTGTAATAGTGTCTTCTTACATCGGAAAAACAACCGGCGAAGCCGAGATAAACATTGGTTGCGCATGTGTATATAGTATAGTTCTTATGAATGTGAGAGGATACCTTTGCAGCAAACGAGTACATGTATCTTACTTACATGACGTATGTTAAACAAACATAATTTCTAGAACATTTCATACAGAATTTTTAGAATTTGTGAGAATAAATAATCTGTACTATTAGACATGTTCACCTGTTGGTTTCAGTCCTACTTATCTGATCGGAGGCAAATTGTTGAGGTCTCGAGCACATATTCTTCTTCATCCACTGTTACTTATGGGGTTCCCCAAGGTTCTATTATCGGACCCCTACTGTTTCTGATATACGTCAATGACAGTTATGCAGTTGTGAAAAGCATGGTACTTTTACATGCTGATGATTCAGCAATAGTAGATGCAAATAAAAACAGGTCATCCATTGAGCTGAAATGTACTACACATCTTCAGTCAGTAAGTTTATGGCACTAGGTAAGTTCTTTACACCTTTCCTAGCACAAAATGAAGTCAAATGCATAACTAAATGTGTCGTGTGATGGATCATCTATACAGTCAAATTTCTCTATCAAATATCTTGGCTTGTGATAAAATACCAAGTGCTGTTGTAAAAAGGCTAACGCAAAACTTGAATTGTTGTACAGGAAGCGTTACTTCCTCAAAAAACAAACAAACAAGCTTTGAGTCACAGCTCTAATTAAATGTCATTTTGACTATGCTTGTTCATTCTTGATTCAAGAATTGACTAAACTTAAGAGAAATATACTTCATGTCTCGTAAAAAAGTGTTTACGTTTTGTGCCAAATCTTGACCATAGAGCACATATTCTTCAGAGCATTTTAAAGTATTAAACTGGTTGCCAGTCAATAAAAGGGTAGATCAAATCATTTTTTGTAATGTATTTAAAATAAAAAACATGGTCTTAGTCCTAACTACATGAATAAACATTTTGTACGGCAAGATTCTGTACAATCTTATAGCACCAGATTTAGTAATGATGGATGTTTTATTTTTCCTAAAGTTGGCTCTTTTTGTGTAAATCTTTTTCTTATACAGGATGTAAATTATAAAATAAAATACTCTACCTGGTTCTCTAAAAATATTACTGAGATGAGTTTATTCAAGACTAAGGTTGATAAATATTTGCTTGTGTTAATAGTGTCTAAATCACTAATATTTTATAGTATGTAACATCTGTTTAAAGACATGCAATTGTTTGTAATATAATAATTTCAACATATTAAGACGTATTTATTTTTTTCAAAATCTTTCATATTTTTCATATTTTTAGGGTCATGCATCTCTTAGTATACAATTCCGTGTAAAGGATCTAAATGAAAAAAGAGGTTTCCTCTTTTTAGCTCATTGTGTTTGCAGTAGATGTTGCATTTTTCATTGAATCTTAATGAAACTTTGTCAGATGACTATCTAGATGAATTCTAGCTTAAGTTTGCATAAGTGTTATTTGGAGTCAAAGATTATTGTGTATGCAATAATGGTTGCATTTTTTATTGATGCTTCATAACACTTGGTCAGAATGACAGCCTTGATCAAATCTAGATCGAGTTTGAATATTGGTTATCTAGGGTGGAAAACTAGGTCACAGGGTCAAACCATAGAAAACCCTTGTGCACACAATAGAGGTTACATATTTTATTAAATCTTCATGAAACTTTGTCAGAATATTTTATCTTTATCAAATCTAGATAGAGTTTGAGTATGGACTATCTGGGGTCATACGAGGATTGTTCAAATATGAATGCATGTAGAACGTTATCTCGCTCAATAACGCGAAAATCAGGAGGAAATCAAGATTACTATACGGTCCTATATTAAGAATCGCTGTATTCTTGGCATAGGGTGTAAAGACATTTTTGATGAAATATGTTCTGTTTATGGGCATAATTAAATGTCTTTTTCGACAGTTATTAGTTGGTTTAAGAAATTCAAATGTGGGTTAGTTTCAACAGAAGATACACCACATGGCCGTCGGCCGAAAACAGCAATGTCTGCCAAGATGGTTGCTAGAGTGAAAGAAATAGTTGCTACTGATGCAAGATACACCGCTAGGCAAATAGCTAGTA
>JAUMHA010395406.1:0-11567 GCA_032359765.1 Saxidomus gigantea
AGTGACTAATTGGTATTCATAGTCAAAAGTCATCCTCGACTTTCTCGAGGAAGGTTTGAGGCGTTAATCACCCGTAAAACATTTTTTAACAATTGATTCAAATATAAATATGGAATACACATTGTAAAAGAAAACATTGCAGTTTAAAGAATTGTGTTATCAGATATGATTCCGTTTACCGCATCTTAAGAAGTAAGATTTTGATCAGCGATGGTGGAGGGATTTTAACAGAAAGGATGGGGAGGTTACGTAAATATATACTAATCTATACTTTAACAAAAAAATAAAATAAATAAAGAATCGTTTTTTTAAGTTTATTTTCGTTTACGTGATAATATGATCTGATTTGAAAATAGCAATGTGCTTGGTTGTTACTTCATTAGTCACCACATTATCCTATATAAAAGTATGAGAAAGCATAAATTGAATGTGTCGCTCTACTGAGCCCATTTGCAGGATCACTATTTTACGTGTGTACTCTGGCTAAGGCTAGGCATTTGTGCTTTATAAACATACCAATGCACATTGATTGCTTTAAAACATATACTTTAAAAAAATATATAATTAAGGCTTGTCTTATAAGATCAGTTCCTGGCCCTACCAGAAAAGCATTTGTTTCATTGCAACTGTCTCACTGTATATTGTTTACTTATTCAAGGTTTTGTCTATCAAGACATTCCAATTATGTAATTTACCCTTTGATTTTTTGTTGAATATATTTTAGCTCGATTGGGAAACAACTTCTCTTAAATTATAGTAATCGCTCTCGAGACACCATACTTGGTCGAACCAATCAATTGTCAGAGAGAGATAGAGATTTTCATGTCTGGTACACAGTTGCAGCTGGATAAACTGAGACACCTGTGGCATAAAATGTTTTGGTCTAGGACATTTGTCAAGTAACCTAACTGGGAATTGAACCCGGAACCTTTAAGTTGCAAATCGAATGTCGCAATCACTGCACCAATGAGGCATACACAGTTAGAGAGAGAGAGCAAAGAGCAAAGATGTGTAACTTTGGGGGCAGGGAGAGTTTGGCGCGAGGCGGCAAAAACATTTAATACCGTGCAGTGAAAACCTTTGCTAATATATGCAATTTATCAAGATGCAACTTTGATATCAGAGAAATAAAACATAGGGATATAATTATACTGTTGTATCCTGATCGTACAAGTTCTATTTCATGTTACAATACAGTATCCTGGTCTGACTCGGCGGGGAGGGGGAGATCCAACCTGACCCCCATTCCTACGCCTATTATTTTTCTCTAGTCCATTTGAAGCGTAAACAGGAGATTGCATCTCCTGGCACCACAACTGTCCCACTTTCTGCAATTTATTTAGGGGGAGTTTTTGCTCATGTTTTATTGCCCAAGTTTTATTTGGTTTTTTAGTACTATTACATATTGAGTGCAGCTCGAGGAACCGCTTTCGCTCCTCGAAAAATATGTCCTTACTCGAGTTTACTCGACCCTTCCTTACGTTTATGAATACCAATCGCTCCTCAATGGAGGAAATGCATCGACCGTTAGCCGTGTAAAGGTAATTATCTGTTCGAGTTTGAGTCAAAGAACGTTTTTTAATATAGCCATAAGGCTCAAGGTCACGTTCATAATTAGAGATCAAAGGTAAATATGACTTTATTTTGTGTCTGCTTCATCTATCTTGAACCCCTTTTTTAAAGGATTTTTGAAAAACTCACCACAAATGTTCACGATCTCCAGACGAAATGCAGAGCGCATGTTACAACCACCTTGGTTCAAAGTCAAGGTAATTAAAAATAGAAAAATGGTTTTCGCTCAATAATTTGCGTTAGGAGTGACCAATTGCAATGAAACATTATGTGTAGGTAGCTTGCGTAGAGAGGAAGCTTGATTTGCATTGCATGTCAATAGTGACAAAGCCAATGGCACTGTTACCTAAAACGATTTATTTTTAAATTGTTTTTAGCAATTTTATTCGGGGGAGTGGTCATAGATTAAAAATACCCAAATTCAATGTCACTGTTACAAACAAGTATTCTTAAAAAATCAAAGTGACTGTTTGTTTTCTTGACCTAATTTAGCTGTTTGTGTACAGGCGAAGCTTAAACCTGCTTTGGTCGCATTATCATGTTACTTGCTTTATCTTAAAATCATGTTTCATTATTATGACCATTGATAAACTCCAATGGGGAAGACATATGCTTTTATGACAAAAAAACAAACACAAGTTAGTGTCATTTTTGACAATCCTTGCTCAAAATGTATATGTGTCAGAGAAAGAAAAATTAGCATTTCGACATTTGAATTCAAGTTTATCTCTTGCGATCCGCTTGCACTGAAAATAGTTGAAATCATGCACAAAATAAAATGGATTGAATATGTATCTTAAATAGACGACATGCCCTATCGTGGGACGACGAAGGTACTGCTATCTTTCATTACCTCGATGTAGCTAAATTAAACAGGTAGATATTTCAGATTTTTTGTATAACTAGTACATGTACATGTAGTACGTGCTGTTTAAATCACAATTCAAAAGTTTGAATTATATATGAAAAGAAATCTCTGTACGTGATACATCTACTGTAATTCAAATTATGTTACATGTACTTGTATACACAATTTGTTTTTAGAAACAAATACTACATATCTTTATAGCTATTGATTAGATTTCATAACATAATACAACCAAAGGACTGGATCAATACATGTCAGCGGCGTATTATCATGTATACAAAAATACATAAGTACGTAAATTCAACCATATGGAAGAACACTATCACCTTCCTAAACATTTGTTGATGACTTGAATAAACAAAACTAAAGTACATTATTATCTTAAAATCATGTCTTATCTATGTTTGACGTCGTTTCTATAAAGCCATGGGTGAAGAGCTCGTCTATACGATTTCGTGCAAAGTAAACCTACAAACTAACAAAAGAAAATTCCATTTAATTTCAGCGATTCTAATAGATGATTATATCAGATAAAATTCCGCAAATGACAAAATATGGTACTCTTATCTTTCAACTTTCCTGTTCAACCTTTCATATCATTGGTAAGTAAATTAACACCATTTTTTGAAAATGCAAGTACAGCACCTTTTTTACATTTTACAAGTTTAAAAATTTGTTTTTACTTTACGAAGAAAGAATTGACAAAAATTATATTATTATTGTTTTCAAGTTCTAATAGAACTTTCTTGTATATTCAATGCCAATTCAATCTGCCCAAAATACAATTCAGGGGCTGATCAATTTTTAAGTTTAACAGACAATACGCTTTCAGATAATTTTTATTATTTCAAAAACTTAGAAAAAAAATTGAATGAATGTTTTGGTCTCTCTTTTTCAAAACCTTGATTTATTTATCTGACTATAAATAAATGGTCTAATTATATCACCAAATCACTATTCATGGAAAAATACATTAACGTCATTTTCTAAGAGATAAGAGAAAAAATATAGCCACTCCGACGTATTTGTTTAATGCGTAAACATGTTTTATACGCTATTTAATACATATGATTTTATTTCATTATGACACTTAAGAATCATATATCAAAGAAGTCGTAAAACAGTTTGATACATAATGTATATATGTCTTTTCATCGACTTTGATTATACTAGAGAAAAGCGGATACAATATAATTGACTGTAAAAAGGTACGATATTTAGATTTTCTTACATTGTTTACATTATTTTCTCTACATATCTAGAAACCTAGAAATCAGATATTATCTTTTATGTCAAAAATGTTTATAGTTAATCTTGGGTTTTAAGAAGATCATTGAAGACATAAACTGTATCATGATATTAGCTTTTTTTCTAGAATGAGGGATGGGCTACTTGACCGATACTTAAACGTAGATTAATATTATAAGGCTATTGTTTTCAGAGTGTAGGTTCTGTCAACCTAAAGATGCCCGGTGGCCAGAGTTTCCTGTTTTTTCTGCTGATAGTGGAAATGTCTTTGTCAGGTAAATATTGGCATCCAATGAATTTGTATGCAGAAACGTCTCAAGAGTAATTTCACATTGCACGCTAATATCCTATACGTTAGTTAGTACATGTATATGTGTTTATGTTGGATTTCGGTTATATACATGAAACTTTGAAGGTAATTAAAGATGGAATATTATGTTCATGGAATGTTTAAATATTCCTTGGGTTACCATGTGCCAATTCCATCAAATATATTTTTTTCGTCAAAACACATGACAGCAAGGGGGTGGGGATACTTTTACCGATATGCTTTTATAAAAAAAACTAATGGTTAAGTCATTGAAAAGGATGTAACAGAAAGAGAGAGAGAAAGAGAGAGAGAGAGAGAGAGAGAGAGAGAGAGAGAGAGGGGGGGAGAGAAAGAGAGAGAGAGTTTCAAGAAAAGATGAATGATCAATACATTACATATTCAAAAACCATATAATGCAGATGTTTGAATGTTATACGTTTTTAAATACTTATTTGTGTGGATTCTTTTCATAAAGTAATTATGCTGAACATTTCTTAATTTGCGTCTATTGTACATATAACGGATAGTTTGTTTACTGATTCGCATTCAAGATAGATCAATTGATTATTCCATTTTCAATGTGCTTTGTTTCCTGTATCTGTCCATAGTTGTAATAGCTTTCTAAATACCTCTTAAACAAGATTATGTTAATTTTCTTCAGTTCTTATATACATGTTCTATCTATAAAACATTGTCTCGTCTACTGTAGCAGTTCTAAATCCTCTTTTCGCTGAATCGGGGCTACTGGTAATTAAATTGCCTTAGCCAAAAACAATTTTTGGATATATCAGATAATTGTTTTTATAAAAAAATGTATAATGTATATAAACGATGAGATGTATGTCGTATTACTAAGTTTAATATTAAAGTTAATCCAAAGTATTTTGTTTGCTATGTTGTATTTTGTTTAAATTAAAGTTATTTCTTGTCCAGCTAGTAACAATGTTATAAAAAACTTTATGTCTTTGAACATTTGTCAACGTCGTTTTCGTGAAGATTAGATTCTAGCAATAGTTTACACAAAAAAGATGTACCATCCGTTTTTCATGTTTATAACAGGTTTTCAATAAACATGTGTTAGTTTCATAAATTATTATGTACACACTTTAAGAACAATCGTATTGAACCCCCTCGATCAATTTCCAGTCGGATTATTTTCCTAGCGATTTTATCTGAATTGTTATCCCACATATTAATTTCATGTATAGACCAAGATCATAAAAAATTTGTATCATCATTATCACATAATACCGCTAGGGTAAAATTTGACCCCGTCCGGGGAATCACTTGATAAGCAGACATTTTAAACCTTAGATATTTTGCTAGTATCATTGCTAAGTGGTCCTTACCAAGGTAGTTCAAATCATTCTCCTTGGATTCATGTTTGCCCTGCCCCATGGTCGTTTTATCTACTGACCTACGTTTCATTGTGTTTTAGTATACAAAAATGCAATTTGAAGTATATGAAAAGTTTATCAAAAGAATTTTGACATTGAAATTTGCTGAGCTTGAAGTAACCGTTCTGTTTTGGAGCTATGTCTGAGAAAACTGTACCATACATGTGTTTTTAGTTTTGAATTGAGATTCAAACTTAAACATTGGCTAACCTTGACCTTGACTTTGGTCAATTTTTGTCGTTCAAGCTAGAGAGATGGTCTTTAGACTATACGTGCTGTTTTGCAAAATGATTTCCGAAATTTCTTATGACTGACCTTGACTATGACCTTGTACATGTAAGACTAACCTTCGTGTTAGCATTATCTGGTGAATTATTTCGGGCCATCTTGACCCTCTTGTTTTTGATAAAGTTATCGACAGAATATATAAATTGAAGTAAATGTTATTTAAACAAACTAGAAAAATAGTTTTATTAGTTCATAAAACAATAAATATTATGTTTTGTATTTGTTTTGTTAGCTCATAAAACTTCACAAATAGTAAATAAAAGATATTTTTGGTATGTAGACAGCCTTGTTCTGTCCATATATGCATTTAAAATAGGACTGAGGCAAAGAGTGTGTAATATAATGCGATATGTCATTTGTGTCATCGAGAATCGTGTTTTATTTTTTCCGTGTAATCTGTCTGCCAAGAGTCAGAAAGAAGGGTATTTAATCTATAGTAGTTTCTGATTTCAAGTTGTTTCATAAATAAGATTTAGACTACTTTCTTTGAAGAATCTGGAGTAAGGCTGAATAGTTTGACACTTGTAGCTGACTTGTAGTTATTCAAAATTGAAAAAGAAAGCTGTTCTCAACTTTTCGCAGTGGTTACATTCCATTTACAATATTCTAAAAGGGTTAAGTGAATCCCAGAATTTGTATGGTGTTTACTGTATCTTAGTGGGTTTCATCAGCTGAATAAGGGCCACGAAATCAATCGTCCAAGACATTCAATACAGTAAGCATATGATTAACTGGTTCCAAATTACCTTGTTAAATATAGCACATTACAACAGGCCTACTTCCAGCTAACCTTAGCACAAAGTGCCGAAAGTAAGTTGTTATGACCGTCAGGTGTCCGTCGTCTGTCTGTCGTATGTCTGTCTTTCTGTCTGTCCACACTTGCAATTGTGTATGCAATAAAGACTGCATTTTTCACTGGATCTAAATGAAACTTGGTCAGAATGACTACCTTAATAAATTCTAGGTCAAGTTTAGATATGGGTCAACTTAATTAAAAAACTACGTCACTGGGTCAAATCTTTAACAAAATGTAAGCAATGAAAACTTTATTTTTCATTGGATTTTCATGAAACTTTGTGAGTATGATTGTCTTGACTAAATTAAGATCGAGTTTGAATATGGGTCATATAGAGTCAACAACTACATGTAAGTCACGAGTTCAAATCATAGAAACACCTTGTGAATGCTGTAGAGTTTGCATTTTTCATTTGATCTCCATGAAACTTGGTCAGAATAACTATTTTAATACATTCTAGATCGAGCTTGCATATGGTCACCTTGATACAAAACCTAGGTCACGATTTCAAATTTTAGAAAACGCTTGTGTATGCAACAGAAGCTGCATTTTTCATTGGATTTTCGTGAAACTTTGTTAGTATAATTGCCTTGATAAAATATAGATCAAGATCGAATATAGGTCATCTGGGGTCAAATTAAGTCACAGGGTCAAATCATAGAAAAATCTTGTAAATGCAATAGAGTTTGCATGTTTCATTAGATCGTAATGAAACGATCAGTATGATTGTCTAAATGAAATGCAGGTTTAGTTTAAATATGGGTCATCTGAGATTTAAAACTAGGTCATCCGGTTAAAGACCTTGTGTATGCCATACAGGTAACATTCACTCCACAATCATGTACGTTGGTCAAAAGGTTTGTCTTGCCAATGTCAAACATAATGTTTGTGTTTATCATATATTTTAAGATTGAAATTTTGTCGCATATTGTCATAAGTATGTCTCGGGCGATTGATATAGAGCCATCTTTGCCCACTTTTTATATAATCTTCGTAGAAACATTAAATTGTTCGAATTGAATGACAGTTCAGTAGTTTGACACAAGTGATCAGCTATATAACTACAAAGAATTAGGCCTTGAAAATGTTTGCTTGTTTATAGAACTCTTTCTGGGTGACTCTTTATGTTATGAATGTGAATATGATGTTCCTGTATGTCTTTTTAAAAATATTTCTTTTTTTTGATGAATTCGTTACTGTGCCTCGGATTTGATTCTTCAATTTTGTATTCAAAAGGAAGCGCGAGATGAAAATGTTTAAAAAAATGCAAATAGCCTGTTTTAAAATATTGGTAATATATTATTTAGTTTGAATTGCAAATGATATAGAGTATAAAAAAGTCAAAGTGGTCTTTAGTTTAACATTGAATGTCACTGTCTCAAACCGACATTTATTTAATACATATTCTGACGTTGACGCTGCTAACAGGACATTCATGTTAATATTCAGTCACTGCAATGACGAAATAGTGTATTGTAAATCAGGTAATATTCGCAAAAGAGCAAAAGCCCTCTTCCATGCTGCCTAATCTTTATTTTGAATTGTGTTTAATAGATTATCCAATATCCTTTTCCAAAAGATTGCATGGCTAACGTTTTGTTAAATACATGTAGAAAGAGTTGCTTCTATTTCATCCACAAAAACCTTCGAAAATTGAAGCGCAAGCTAAATTGATCCGCATTATTGCACGATTGACCCAACTTGTATTGATATATCAATACTAAAAAAGGAGCAGCTCGAACTGCCACAACAATCATAGAAAATATATACAAATATCTATTTTCTTATCAAAATGATTGTAGATGAAACGTATGTACATTTCATTTACCAACTTGAATGATAATTTATTACAACGAAACGATTCAGACGTCCACACACAATATATAATACGGAGACTGACAACAGTATAAGGAGGGCAAGGTAAACAATATTCGTCAACATACGTGACCAAGTGCCTCAGTGTCAGTAGGCGAGAAATCTATGCCGCAATTATTTTAACAAATAAGTTATTCAAGGGATAAATGCAGTATGATGAATGTATAGTTCAAGTGAAACACCAAGTAAATGTATCTTTTCCATGACAATGTATCTTTCTAAAAGTTCAAATCAGCTGTTGTTTGCTGACTTTTAGAAGAGTGATACATTCCCCTATCAACTCGAAACGTCATATTGCTACTTTTTCCTTTTAAGGAAAGTCAAGAAACCTTCATCTTATTGACGTTTTAGGCTCACAAAAACAATGTTATCTGCTGTTTATTAGTGCTTATTTGCACAATGCAACATAGAACATGAAAAAAGCATTTTAAGAAATAAAAGGGTAATACTTCTAGGGAATGGGATCAGACAAAGTGCAATTTATAAATTTTACATTTTTGCGTAGCATTACATATGACAAAGCCCTCGAGCAAAAATTAAAAAAAAAGTCGCTGTAATACTCTTTTATTTTTCAGGTGAACGAACTAGCATGACACAAGTCAGACTTTCAGAAGATATCAAGAGAAATACCTGCGATTATTTTTGTAAGTGATGAGTAACATTTGAAAAAAAGTACATCAAAATAAAAATGTAAACAATAGGCATTTAATAATTTCGCAGTTATATGTCATAAACAAATGAATTTGAATAGCTTACTGACAAACAGAGGCTAAAGTACGAAATAACACAATAAATTATACACATTTTGTACAGGTTTTGATGAAAGCAATATAACAGAATGGCTAGCGCCGCCTAAGTTTGTACAACCCTGTATTCCTAAAGAAATTCATCCCATTTACTTTATGAAGCAAGGGTCCACTGACATCGTTCTCAATTGGACAGAGCCAGTGGCTACAAACATAAACGGCGTTCCTGCTAGGTAAGTAGTTTAACAATTTATATGAAGGTTTAAAACAATCTTAAACTGTTAAAATGCTTTCTGAAATAATTTCTAACTCAACTGTATATTGACCTATCTTTCATTTTTCGTCTTATATATACATGTAACAAGACTAACTGCAATGGTAACCCCCTACTCCCAAAACAAATATTGCATTATATAAATATTCCTTGATTTTGGTAACCGTGTAAAATATTTCGGAATACCCTTTTTGTAGGGATGTGAACGATTAATCTGTTAACCGACCGAACGAACAACTAACCGGTTACGAAACCTTTAACACATGGCAGACAGAAAAGTGTGAAGTGTCAACTTGTTAATTGGACACGACCTGTGACAACATGACTTGATTTCCTTTAAAATAGCTGTAAATCTTTGATGCGTGAGGAAAGAGCGCATGCTTGAAGCATGTCGCAAATTAAGCCATTTAACTGAAATACATATATCTTTAATTCCCCCGCGTGTGCAACAAACTTCGAATAACAATTATTAAAGATCGAATGATTCTTTTTTTCTATGTTGTTGTTTAGGCATCTGAATGTAACTAAACTTAAATCAATTATAAAAAAAATATGGTTGCGCAAAATGATTTATTTGAAATCGTTATAATACCAAATGCTGAAAGCGTCTTTTTTGAGTTATCTAAGTTACTCAGTTTATCTAGCTTGATTCTTATCACAGTCTCGTTCTTATAGGCTCAGTATATTGTTTGGAAATATTTCAAACAGACTAATAAAGACAAAATTGTAAAACGTTCGCATCTCACAGTAGTATTTGATTTGGACTTCGGTTATTTTGTTGTTGTTTTCTTGCCTATCCAGGAGCTTTCAATTGTAAACATGCGGTCTTTTTAATTCAATGTTCGTTTTCAACATCATTTCAATTATGTACAATCATTTTACTTTTAATCGGTTTCAACATTGTTTCAGCTTTGTATAGACACACGCTTTATTTGACACTGTTTCAACAGCATTTCAGTTATATACAGGCAAAATATAGATACAAGAAATTGTACCGTGTCGCTTGAAAAAAAGCAAAGGTTTCTCATGTTAAGAGCCAAATGTCAGTACTATGATTCGAACCATTGCCTCTCAGTTAGAACAAAACCGTAAGAAAGACATAAAATGATATAGTCGTTCGCGCATTATACTGACCTTAGTAACTGTCTTGCAGTAAGAAATGCCCACGAGAAAAGGTCCCTATCTCGATAACGGACGGATTTTCCGTTTTAACGGAAAACAATCGACGCTATCAGTTAACCGGTTAGCCGGTTAGTCCAATAACCGGTTATTGACATCCCTACTTTTATGGTTCATTATGGTATGTAGCACACACAATGGCATTAAAAACTTGTAAACATACATGAAAAACCTCTGTCACCGTTCAGTTAATCAGGTGAAATTATATAACACGTAACAAACATTTTAGTATAGTAAAGAGGTTACTCCCAGTTGTAAGCCGTGTTCAAAAAGTGATTATGAGTAAAATATTGTGTTGCATTCATTGACATGTTTCGTTGTGTATGCAGGAGCATTGTCTTAAGCTCTGTTTTATTCGTTTAGGGACTGCGAAATGCCTTACTCGATATATATGCTGTTTGATACTCTCTTTACGTAATAAGATAGATAAAAAGTCTGGAAATATTGGTGGAAACATGATTGATGTTCTGAGGTTACTTTGAACTCTGTCTCATTTATTGTCATTTCATTCGTATGTGCTTTGCGCAAAGTTTCTGTCATTTTGCTGTCCGAAAACTATATTTATTTAATTTCAAAAAGTTAAAACATATAAGTATGTGTGTAAAAGTATTTTACAGAATGAATTACCATGTGTGTAGTGACAACTTCCGTTTTAAGTGTCCATAACTTGTTTGTCTTTTGCCTTAGGGTAGTACAAGTAAAGGGACAGGCAAATGGTGATGGCTTCTTTGGTTCAGTAACGGGACAAATGCATAAAATAGTTTATCTTGCAACTGACAATGACGGGTTAACTGACAACTGTTTCTTCAATTTTACTGTATTCGGTAAGTTTGTTAACGTAACCCGTTTCTTTTTGCTGAATATAATCGTATAATAAATTATGTTCTTTGGTCAATATACAAAATGTATTAAAAGAAGATTCATAGATTATCATAATATGTTCTAAATATTATACGATCGATGTATGACAGTGTGAAATCAAGAGTTAAACATCAAAACCAGTTAAGCAGTAGC
>JAUMHA010395417.1:0-11565 GCA_032359765.1 Saxidomus gigantea
TAAAAGAATAAGTGATAGTGAAATCTCACATACTGATAAAAGAATAAGTGATAGTGAAATCTCACATAATGATAAAAGAATAAGTGATAGTGAAATCTCACTGATAAAAGAATAATCTTACATACTGATAAAAGAATGTTATAGTAAAATCCCTCATTATGATAAAATAATAAGTGATAGTGAAATCTCACATAATGATAAAAGAATAAGTGATAGTGAAATCTCTACTGATAAAAGAATAAGTGATAGTGAAATCTCACATAATGATAAAAGAATAAGTGATAGTGAAATCTCACATAATGATAAAACAATAAGTGATAGTGAAATCTCACATACTGATAAAAGAATAAGTGATTGTGAAATCTCACATACTGATAAAATAATAAGTGATAGTGAAATCTCACATACTGATAAAACAATAAGTGATAGTGAAATCTCACATAATGATAAAAGAATAAGTGATAGTGAAATCTCACATAATGATAAAAGACTAAGTGATAGTGACATCTCACATAATGATAAAAGAATAAGTGATAGTGAAATCTCACATACTGATAAAAGACTAAGTGATAGTGAAATCTCACATACTGATAAAAGAATAAGTGATAGTGAAATTTCACATACTGATACATGTAAAAGAATAAGTGATAGTGAACTCTCACATACTGATACATGTAAAAGAATAAGTGATAGTGAAATCTCGCATACTGATAAAAGACTAAGTTATAGTGAAACACATACTGATAAAAGAATAAGTGATAGTGAAATCTCACATACTGAGAAATGCCTCAGAGTATACATCTATTTATTTGTCGACATTGCAGCGCATTAAGCAGGAACGCTGAGCGTTGGAAAGTTTACGTCGGTAAACATCATGTTGACTTTCTGGACGCGAGTGAAGCCATTCATAATGTAAAAGAAATATTACTACATCCAGGATTTGACAATGTATCGCTGAAAAATGATATAGCACTACTGATACTGCAAGTAAGTACAAGTATATTTATATAGAAACACTGGAAAATAAAAAGTAGTGTTTGTATAAATAAGGAAAGTAATCGGTATTTACCGTAACTTTTATAATATTTGGATTTTTTTTTTGGATTTTTTTGTTGTTTTTTTTGTATTTTGTATTAAATGAAGAGTATTTTATTTTACATTTTACGTTTAAAGCTTGAGCTGATGTGTCATTGAAAAAAAGAAACACTTAAAATATGAATAACACTTTAAATGCTATGCATCAGGAGCCAGTTGTGTTCAACGATTATGTGAAGCCAATCTGTGTTCCCCCTACAAGACGAAGGGTTGTACCAGCGAACACTCCATGCTTCACTACCGGTTGGGGCGATACAAGAGGTTTGTCATAAACTTGAACAATCAGTTTCGTTAAAGAGTAAAACATTCAAATTGTCAATCACCGTTTTAAAGAGGGTAGACTAGCGAGAAATTAACTGCGAATGGTAACTCCTGGAGATTTTTATGGAAATATTTCGCTCGTAATGAGTGTGTTTTTCTCGGCAGTTTGTATTTCCTGAATTTATATTTATCAAAAAAATATTTATCTTAAAAAAATAATTTAGTTTTAGTCGAATTGATCGATGTTTGTACTTATTTACTTTTTGTCGTTGTAGGCACAGCGGACAGAAACGTGCTAAATCAAGTAATGTTACCAATAATTAATGATTATTTCTGTGGAAGAGCCGATTGGTATGGACATCGTTTTCTGAAAGGAACAACATTTTGTGCTGGATACATGGGCGGACGTAGGGATGCCTGTACAGTAGGGCTTTTACATATTAACACATTATTTAGATAAATATGACTCTCGTTAGCAGCTATTTTAACTAGACTATGTAAAGTTGCCTTGACACTTTACACAGCTTAATTTATGACTTAATCAACGAACTTTAACATTTCCCTGTAACGTTCAATTGTTTTGGATGGTGTTAATTATTGTTTTAATTTACATAGCACTTAGTTACTGCTGAATGCATGTGCAATTTAATCATTTGTCAAATACATGTTGACTTCATATGGTATATGCTAACGCATTTTAGCAGTACTTTGTTAGAGACTGCTCGTAGTTCTTGTTTTAATAAGTTTAAAGTATAAAATCTGATAATTATCAGAACGAAATGTTTTAGAGAGATTCCCTTCAATATGAAGAAGAAATAACACCAAGACTGGTGACGTAATTTCTTTTCGAAGGTTTACCATCACGGTCTGATAACACTCTGACATAATCTTTGTTACTTATTTTATTATACTGACATTTTTTAAACATATAAGCTAAACGATGGGCAGCTAAGTCATTTGAAACTGACAAAAAACATAGAGGTCAATGAACAAAACTATTTTTGAAGTAAACTTATTCAATTAGTTAAGATGTGTCCGAAGTACTGAAGTACAAAGGGGCATAACTGATCATGTGGTAATTTAGATATCAGCCGGTTACATCGAAAACTGACGGCAATGGAATTGTACGTTGTTAGTAAGTAATAAAATGTTCCTTAATTTTTCAGGGAGATAGTGGGGGGCCGTTTAACTGTAAGAAGGACGGGAAGTGGTATGTTCAAGGTACGATATCACAGGAAAAAACCCTGATAGTTTAGCTCTGATTTTCAATAAAGATAATGCCATAAACAAATAGAGACCGACATTTTGAACTTAATGTTTTTTTCTGAAATACAGAAACTGTACTTAACTGTGACTATTAACATTTCTTCTTGTTTTATGTTACAGTTCATATAAAACCGATGTTAATGGCTACATAATTATATGAATTGTCAAATGACATTTTCAGGGGTGACAAGCTGGGGCTACGATTGCGCGCAACCCAAATGGCCTGGGATATACACAGATGTTTCTAAATACGGAACTTGGATCAGAGAAACAATGTTAAATTCAGGACTCCCTTTACCCGACTGACATTTGGTGGAAAAACAAATTTGAATAAATATTTGTACAATAATAGAAACAAAAGAATTGTAGGCTAATATTTTACAAATATGATAAAAAAGTATAACACATTCAAACGTTTGACAAAATATGAAATCGGACTATTCCTACACTTATGAGTAAAGTTTGATTTCCTATGTATGTGAAATTTATTGCTTGATATTCGAAAATTGAAATAATATAGATGTTAATATACATAACTATTTGACTCATAAAATGGGATCATGATCGTAATAGATTAAAATGTATGCCAACTTGTTCGGTATTATCAATCATACAAACACCTCGATCCTTTGGCAAACGGTCAGTCGGGGGTTAATATCTTATGGTAATACAGCAATAATATATGTATTGTTTAACGTTTGATCCTTTGAATAAAAACAATAACATGAAATATGAAAAGTGGCTTGTTTCTCTACTACATTGTGCATAATATTGATACTGTCTGTTATTTATAATATGCAGGTTTTCCGTTCTCTGTTTTGGTATGTAAAAAATACAACCACTTACGTACGAATTACTGGTTGAGTCATAGCCTATTGAGTCACGCGCATGCGTTTAGTAGAAATATACATGATATATCGATGTTCAGATACGGTTAAGAAGCTTCTCGCCATTCGTAAACGGGGTGATCTAGAATGAACCGAACTGTTTTTATTACCATTGCATAGCTTGTAATAGCACGATAAAATCACAAAACATGATGTTCAATCTTTACAATCCATCATTTTTTCATTGCTTTCAGTGTTTATTTGAAAACAATATTTGTAATGTGTGCGAAATTTGAAATGAAAGTTTTGAACAGCAACAATCCGGTATATTCAGGATTACCCCTAGTTTATGCGCACTCCGGATGCTTTAAGAAAGGTCATCGGAAATGCCCGCGGATGAAATATGTAAACACTGGCAGTATTTTCACATCCATGCAAAGTACTAAAGGTTGTTTAGTGACTGCCTTTTCCCTAAGGTGCAAGTATATGAGATATGTGTCTTTTCAGTATTATTTAGGAAACTTTTCAGTATCGCAAACTTGCGTGGCCGTTTTATCATTATTAATTGTCAATTCTAAAGAGGATTGTGGCTTTAACGTCCTAAATTCATTTTGTCTGGCCATCCAGATTGTTGACGTAAAGTGTCTAACATTTTGAAAGAACGAATAGCCCCTTTGCCGGAAGAAGATGGATGTTTATTTTTACATGTTACGTTTACAGAATTCAGGTATCTGTTAATCGTTGTGGTTTTGGGAAAGCCTTGTTCCGTCACAACTTTTCTTTGCGGTGAGGAATACAATTGACATGTACCTTTAAATGTCGGTCGAGCCTTTTTTTCTGTAATACCCCTGTGCGATATGTTTGCCTAGTCCGCAGCATAAGCAAAACTATTAAACAAAATGAATTTTTCTTTCTAAAAAGACAGCGGAATTAACGGTAATTCTGCGTGCAAAATTTAAAATTTGAACATGCCCCTTACTTTTTTAAGACCCATCTCTTTACGTATTCTTAAACGCTGTATCCTTACAGAGCATAAAGTACTGTAATCGGGAAGATACGAACGATTGCCATAAACAAATTGTGTCCCATTTGTTTTAGATTAAATTGTGAAAAAGTTTTTTCAAACTTTTAAATGAATATGCAAACAAAAACGTTACTTGCACCAATAACACAGGAAAATACGTAATATAATCTAGATATTGTTAATATGAACAGTTTATTGTTCCCATGAATGAAGCAATCACAATCGTAATTTTCTAGCCATTGAATACTTGTTTACGTACGTTTTACATTAGAGATACAAATACAAACATATGTGAAATATGTGTATGTAAGCTCCTGTAACAAAACCTCACAGACCTGCACATAATTAGAAATGCAGTAGTTCTATTACTCAGTTTGGTATGCCATTACGGAGCTCAAAATAGACCAGTTGCATAAATTTACAACACTTCAGTGAACTAATTGTCAGCATTTATATATGCTATATATGTGCAGAAAAATCGTGTGAATAGGAATGGCTTGGGAGTATATTGTAACAATTTTTTTGTTATTCCTTAAAGCATCAGGTAATGTTTTGCATTTGTTTTAAACATAAAATTTCATTTTAAGTCTTGAATGTGATGTGGTAAGTGGAATATTTAGAAATGATATTATTTGCCATGATCATAGTACTATTCTAACACTATTGAAAATTTCTCCTATATAGGCAAAGGAGGAATTAAGCGTGATATACTACACATTCTAACATGACTCACGATTTTGTCTCTATATACAAAGAGTAGAAAAATTATGTTATATTTATGAAATAACATCCGTTCCAGCGGTGTAAGTCGTTTAATCATCAATGATTTGGAGTACTGATAAGCAGTAATTAGCCACGAAAGCCGAAGGCTTGAGTGGTTTATAACTGCGCATCAGTGCGAAAAAATATTGTTATTTTACAAAAGGTGAATAAATGCAAAGCTTTATTTTCTACGCGAACGCTCATTTAACGTCATGTCGTGAGTCATGTTAGAATAAACCATATACAACGCGGGAACCGATATGTTATTATTTCATAAGTACAAAATGTAAATCACTCTAGGCGTCCGGAGCTATTTTTGACTGCTGAAATTCCCTCCCGCGTAATTTTCACTCGACATCTACGGGTACTGTATACATGCGCTTATACGCTTGGATCGGTAAAACAAATCTTAGTACACTTTTCTATACTTTTCTATAATTCCGGTATCGCCAGAAATATCAACAGCAACAAAAATAAGATGAATAGCGTTTTATTTGATGAGTAAAAAAGATCAGCCAAAGTTTCATGAAATGCAAGGAATGCACGAAATACTACAACTTCAATGTAGCGACTTTATGTAAGCGCAGCAAATAGTATCCATTCGAACATCTTTTTTTTGTTAGAATGGAAACAGATTTTACGTTTGAGTGATAAATCGGTTAGTATATCACTGTGTGTCGTTTAGATAATTCGTAGTTAATCACTCAGGCCTTCGGCCTTCGTGATTAGATAACTACGCATCTACACTACACACAGTGATATACTAACCGGTATATCACTCAAATTTAAAGTGAAATATATTTCCTTATTATATGATTGTATTATTAAAGGAGGTCTATGTAGTTTGATAGAGAATCCCTTTATCATTTCAAAAACAGAATTATGGTGCAATTATATATGTTTCCGTGCTAATCATGGCATCACATTACTCCAGACAAAATGACTGATCATGCTTGGGTTGTTATGTGCAGTTATAAACTTGGAAATTCTGCAGTATTTGGGCAAAAAAGATGTGTAAGGGTCTAGGGCCTAGGAAGTAGATTAAGAGACTAATAACAAGTTTTTAGTATGAAATAATGTGAAAGACAGAAGAAAAGTTGTGCCAGTAAGCAACCGTGTCTTGAATAATACTAATAGTTTCTGTCATGAGCACGAGGTTCAGATCGAAATATCCGTTACCCGAGGTGACGGAAATTTCCATCTGAGTCAAGTGTCTCATGATGGAAGCTTTTTCTTGCATAACATTTTGCACTTTAAAGAAGATTTCTGCATGCAAACTTATCAAAATAATGAATTATCATGAAAAACAAACGATTTTCCGACGTTGTGTTTAGGAAAGTGACGTCACAATGTTTATAACGTTACGTCATAAGTAGTTCACGAGAGTCGTCTGGCATAGGAGGGGTGCCAGACCGGATTTTCCGGTATGGGCAAAATCACCGGAAATGCCGATCCGATATGCAAGAATATGGTTTATTATATACCTACTAATGTTTATCTGAATTTTCTTTAGTATTTGTGCAGTAAAATACAACATCCCGTATCAAATTTTCCGTATCAGATGGATTTAGCCGTATCTTATCTGTCCACCGTGTAAGCTGTACACAAATGCATATTCATATCATATTCCTACGCTTAAAGTTGAAAAATAGATCCACATTGATACAGTAAAATAAGTGTAGTTTCATTGTCGTCACATCTTTTTAATGCAACATTTGAAGACAAATGAAAACAACGTCTTTGACGCATTAAATAAACCAGAAAGATGATTTACAATTTGCATTTACTTTTTATTATTGGTGTTTGTTAATACACGGAAGAAGGAAGTGACGTCATCGGCGTCATATAAAACGTGACACGAAATAGCGCGTTATGTTGATTGTTGCCATTAATGACACAAATTAATGTTTATATGAAATTTAACATATGATATTCGGTAAAAGGTATATAATAAAAGTTATATTATAACAGTAGGTTGATCTGCGTGTGTATCTTTCTCGTTGGCTGCATAGATCAGGATCACACTCGAGGCTCCGCCTCTCGTGTGATCCGGAACTACACAGCCAACTCAAAAGATACAACGCCGCAGATCAACCGACTGTTATAATATTCCGCATATACAATAACGTCATCAGACGTTACTACGATGTCAAATGATTTTTTTTTTCGCTGGACAAACCTTTAATTTTTGTTACAGTGACATAGAAAACATTTAGACATATTTTACTGTAACACCGTCAACCTTTGTTTACTGTGCAGCTGTTTTTTCCCTGTCACATAGGCTGGAATTTACCCGATGATATAGAATGTGGGAAACCTTTCATACAGCCAGACTCTGTCGGAAGGCATATTGTTGGTGGGAAAGAGGTTGTGCGTGGCTCATGGCCTTGGATGGTAAGAATATGAATGTTATAGTCTCCCATGATATGATGCATTTCATGGCAAGCAACAGGATACTTTTGACAGCTGCGAGTAAAACAAAGAAGATTTTTACGTAATTTGATTTTTATGTAAGATTTAGACATATTTTCCAGATTCACACATTTGAAGCCCTAATGCATGAAGTGATTTATTCTTCTAGAAAAAAAGTATTTGCACAATTTTGAATTGTATTTCATACTTACAAACTTGAGAACAGGTGAATTTTTTTCTGATTTTTTTTACGAAATTTCACATAGAACTTTATTTTGAAAGAAATAAAATATGTTTTTGGACAGAGACGTATTAAGTTAAAACACCTTTGAGAGTGGTATTGAGTGAACTTCATGTCTAGTTTGAAATCAGATTGAACATTTCGTGAAATATATTAATTTTATAGATGTAAAACATGTATATTTTAAAATTAAAAATTTCGTCCGGCTAATATGTGCATAATTATGACTTCCATATTAATTTGAATACTAATAGACTTCTGTGTAAACCATGAGCACCAGAGGTAAAAATGTGAAAAGGGAAACAAAATAATTGATTTGAAACTACCCTTTCTAATGTTGAATTAGATGGTAATTTTTCCCCGTTTTAGCAGTATTTCAGTATAGCTAACCCTCATTCCTTGGAAGTACCAGGTTCTGCTTAACAACTGCCAACGTCTGCACATAAAGTCGGGTCGTAAGTAGGACTCAAACTCTTGACTTTCAATAAGTGAAAATATTGATAATAACAAGTTTACAAGCTTGTCCACTCGACCACAGAGGTGTGTTCTCTCTGGACGATTCGTTGAGCTTTTGCGAGGTAACAGTTCTTTTCAGGTGTTGTTAAAAAAGGGCGGTAAAGCTACATGCGGAGGCAGCATTCTCAGCCAGCAATTTGTTCTTACAGCCGCTCACTGTTTTGACGGGTAAGTATTCAATAGTACACCTTTCAACATGGGACATGGGAACGAACTTATAATTCGAACATGGCGTAAAGTTCACAACTATTCTTATTTATGCTATTGTGCAAATGCCATCATTTGTAACTTTTATTGTCATTTCATTTTTCATACAGATGTAGGTAAAGTATGCCTATCATGACTCACCTAATATTTTTATGTAAACAACAATTGCATGCCCATAAAAAGCTAAGGCCCTCATGCAGATTAGACCATTTCAGGAAATATCCGCAAGACTTTCCTGGCGTTTGAGTAGACCAAAGACAAAATCAAAGCGCTGAAGCCGATCTTTTGAGCAAGCTGAATTAAAGTGGTTTTTGTGGAATTTTTCCCCATTTACCGTATGATTGTACTATTACTGAATGTCTGTAATTCTATTTTCTAGATTTGTTTTAGAACTCTATAGCACTGTATCATATACTGCAGTATCATACAATTTTGTATTTTTTATAGCACTATATATAGTATAGTATAGAAGAACTCTGTTCTACTGTAATATTCTCTAGAGTTGTGCAGTACTGGTACATATGTATACATTGTAGCAATGTAATGCTTTACAGTATTGTAATAAGTACTGTGTAGAACTGCATTAATAGTACTCGATTCTACTGTCTATCATATTGTAGTACTGTATAGTGTATCAGTTATAGTTCTCTAGAGTACTGTACAGAATGTACTGAATCATATTACAGTAGTTCTGTGTAGTACTGAAATACTGTATAGTAGACATTAAATAGCTATCAGAGTGTGCTTGTGTGCTTGTAAGTCTAGGTTCCTTTTATTGTTAGACCGAACTGCCAAAGTAAACGAACCTGTTTCTGTTCTGAGTTATAGTTTGAACTTGAGGGCAATATTTCAAATAATATAATGTTGCTTTTCCTGGAACCTGCACCTCGTCCATTTTAGCAATCGAAATCAGTCATCTCAAACATGTCACATTTTTTGTTTGTCATGTTTATGTCTTGTTTGTCATGTTTATGTCTTGTTTGTTATGTTTATGTCGTGTTTGTCATGTTTATGACTTGTTTGTCATGTTTTTGTCTTGCAGTGAGACTGATCTAAGCAAATGGAAAGTGTATGTTGGTAAACATGACAAAATTTTGACAGATCCTACTGAGGTGGAACATACAATATTGCAAGTCCTTCCTCATGGAGAGTTCAATAATAAAACATTACTCAACGATATAGCTTTACTGGAAGTTAGAGTAAGTATCAGTTTCATTAATCTGATTTATATCCAGAAAACAAAATTGAAATTCAAACAAGGCAATGTCACAGATTGATATATTTTGTATAGTTTGCTGTCCTGGTGTTTATAATTATCATGTTGTCTCAGAATGTAAGTTAAGGCAAAGTGCTGGGTTGGTTTCACATCATTAAAATTAAGCTTGCAATTAAATTCTTAGTTTTTTCTGTCAAAATGTTAATGTTTTTAATCTTTACTCAAACAATCATACATGTATGTTAAAGTTAAATCCTCATATATTGTTTACTCTTTGGTTATTGACCTTGCATTATTTAGTAAAGAAGTACAAAATATAGAACGATTTCGAAGTTTACCGTTCTTAACACAAAATCAATTCATTCGTGCATTGCGTTCTGTAGAATATTGTAAGAAATTCTATAGTTACCGTAGCATTACTGACTTAGAATTCTTAAACGTTTTAACTAGGATATTAACGTAGGTCGGAATTTTTAACTAATAAATATATTAGCATCAAAAATGGTTTTTCTTTGGTTGATTCTGTAAGTATTCCCAGAATTTCCTGAAATGCTGTCATATTTCTAAAGGGACAAATTACTGTTTTTACAATCAACCTTCAATAAAAGTTTTTTCTCCCTAATCAAAACGTTATTAAAACATTTTTGTTACTATTAAATGAATCCACGTAATAAACTATCCTTTTTAAATTAGTTATAATATAATGATTTACAACTCTTACAAGTGTTGTTTTTCTTAATATTGTTTTCAACATTTGCAATAATTTGCAAAATATCTTGATATTTTAAACTGACTCTTTTAAAACAGTAAGTCGATCATTGAAAGACATGTCAATTTTACCAGTCCAAAAAGAACATTTCAAGCGTTTCAAGGTTTCTTAATTAATACAGAACACTTAGCTTCATAATGACTGTAAATCCCGTTTTGGATTGTGTAAATCCCGTTTTGGATTGTGTACCATGACGTATGAAGTAAATATACAAGATCCTAGTTGAAACGTTAACGTATTATTTAATAATACATTTGTATAAGAAAATAATTATCTCAGCTCAATATGTAAACGTATACCTATATATTATATCCATGGCTTTAAACAGTATAAGAGAAAGACTTAAGGTCGTGATTTCTTCACTTGAAGATTTTATATAGATACGAATTTATCTCTAATTCATGTTTGTGCTATTTAACTTTAATTTTGACACTCTCGATACCAACTTTTTTCAATATACACTGGTGTGCTTAAAAACTATTGACCTCTACCTTTCAGGTTATTAGTAGTAATAAGTGCATTATTTATGTAGCATAGAAATAATTTGATATCTAAAATGATTTGAATATAGATGAAATTAAACTAGAAAACCCGCAAATTCTAGTTTTTCTAAAAAACTGTCCTTTTTCGTTTGCGCAACACACGTATCATAAAATTTCCAAAACTTGCACTAATTGAAAAAGAAAGAATATAAAAGTCGGTTGATTTGTAATGGAATGCAGTTACTAATCACGAATGCAGTGAACGCCGCTATGTATTTGCTTTATCATTAACCATGTACTGTATGTACTCATTTATCTTGAATTAATTCACTCTATGAGACTTGAGGACGCCGCAGATCGGTCGATAATATGAAAGGTTTGAAACGGAACTCGTAATGACTCTCACACCGGTTTTTCTCACCTATGAGATACATATTTCCGCGCATTTACCCATGTGAGATAAACTTATCTCACATCGCTTATCTCA
>JAUMHA010395428.1:9328-34811 GCA_032359765.1 Saxidomus gigantea
CTGCCAATTACACATCACGACAAAGTATCAATGGTAACACATAATACTCTCTCTTTCTCTCTCCTCGAACAATAAATATCAAAATTATAACTAAAATATACGAATCTGTGTAAGATATCTGTATGTATTGGATCTACATGTAGTAAAAATCATGAAAATTGACTATATACCCTAGTCAAAAATGACGCTTCACCTATTTTGTAAAGTTTAGCTTTATTTCTATCAGTCAAATGCTTAAATAACTTAGTGTAAGTTATTTACATGCATTTATTGTATTACCTGACTGTAATGCTGTATGGCTATTTAGAAACGGTAATATACCATTAAAATAAGTTAAATGCCTTGAAAACATGGAAGAAATAACCTGCATATACCGAGTTATTTCTCGTATTAGCCTAGTAGATGGAAATCAAAACACGTTTTGCAAGAGTATCAATTGTCACCAAAAAAGTCAAAAAGAGCTTTTGCAAATGCAAAAATATTCACGTACAATATTTTACAATATAACTATGAAACGGGGGACCTTTTTAACACACAACAAGCAGTTGTACATCATATATTAATCTTATAAAAATTCACGATTGTATGCAAAGTGAAAACAAAAGCCGCTGAAATCTTCAGAAGACAACCAGTTTGTTTCGCGTGTAACGTTTCACCGCGTATACATGTTTACTGTTTCCACGCGTGTCAGTAATAATTTAGACATTAATATGCAAATAAATATACTAATTATGGCAGTAATTGCAAAGAAAATGCATTAAAAATCAGTATGATATATTATTAGACCACAGAAATATATTTTGGGTGTTTCCCATGAAAAAATTTAACGATGGATGATTATGAATATATCAATTGAGGGGAGGTACCCTTCTTCTGGTCCCTGTATAGGTTATTACGCCCTGTTCACTATTGTCTTTAGACCTAAATAAGTGCAAATACATGAATTTTCTAAAAGAAATGTCAGGTTTTATCAAGTGCCAATGTGATAGTATGTATATTAAATTGACCTAAATGTGATTGACAAGGGCGGAAACAATTCACATGTATGATACACGGCATTAATACATCAGCTAAAATTATGCATCTCCCTTTCTAATGCGCATCATATCATTAACATAATGCTTTATCCTAATTTTTATATCAAATCTCGACTTTGTCACCTTTTCATGTGAATTTTTGCCTTGCAGAATGCTGCGGCGCACTACGACACTCTCAAGGATCCTTCCGCTGCTGACGCTTGGCGTGGAATCACACAACCGACAGCTTGTTACCCGTACGACCAGACCATGGTTCCATATCCATACCCTAACACGTAAGTACTCTTTGTCTATTGTTACAGAAGGCTGGTCTAAAATTTCGCGGTTTGTTTTAACTCGATGTAAAATGGTTTGTGTTTTCCGGGGAAAGTACCTGTTTGGCATTAATGATGAGAGTATATCCGCATTTCAAAATAATTATATTACAGATTGATTGGCCCCAAAACTAATAAAACATCTGCCGGTGATATTGATAAAGGAAATAAAGTTGTAAAAATTCTAATGTCTTATTTTGAAGATTGCATTTTAAAGAATACGTAAACTTTTCAAATCAAATTATTCGTTTTATGTTTTATTTACCAAAAGTTTTTTTTTTCTATTGTATGCTATTGTCCTACATATGCGCAATCTTCTTTGACAGTTAATGAATGCATTAGCAATATCACTGTTGTAAGAAGTCAAAGCATGTTTTGTAAGAACGTTTTTGACCCATCTAGAAATTCCGAGGAGAAAGGAAAACTATGTCAAAATATGTTCACTATAACAAAAACCGTATCTAGAACGCAGCGCTGACACTGAGAAAAAAGATTCGATACAAATAGGATTGGACATACATAAAAATAGATTTTAACAAAACGTCTCACTTTTAATTATAGTTACGGCGGCATGGATCTGAATGGAGCAGCGAGAAGGAAAAACGCAACACGGGAAACTACCAACACATTAAAAGCTTGGCTTTATGAACATAGAAAAAACCCGTACCCAACAAAAGGTGAAAAAATAATGCTAGCAATTATAACAAAAATGACTCTGACGCAAGTTTCAACATGGTTTGCGAACGCTAGGCGACGTCTTAAAAAGGAGAACAAAATGACATGGTCGCCTAGAAACAGATGCGGAGAGGATGATGATGACGACGATGCCGACAAGAACGATGATGACGACGACGATGATGATAAGAAGGATACTGACAAAACAAACAACGACACAAAAGACAAAGATATTGAAGGTAAAAATGATCAGCTATTTCATATATGTTTTGCAAAAACATTTCTTAAAGATTTTGTTAAAAATATACATAGGTATTTTAATCAAATAGTTTCATTGAAAATGCGGATGCACAAGAGAAACAAAAACTAGGCACAATCGCTGTTGATAGCAAACGCCACGTTAATAACCAGCATTGTCTTTCTTCCCAATTTCACCAAATCAAAGGCAAGAACGCTGACAGCTATAATAATGGAGAGGTTAATTTTGAAACCGTCCGTCAACATAAACAGACAGCGAAATCTTGTAAACGTTAAATAGGCTATAGTGAAGCATTTAGAAAATAATCATATGATTTCATGCTTCAAAGACACAGTCAGCTGTACTCTTTATGATGTAAATATTTTATGTCGAACTTCGTATGAATAAATGCAATTCTGTAAGTTATAGTGCAATAACATTTTTCTCAAGAGCCTGATACATTTTAGATGGACAAAGTATAAACATATGTGTAACATTTGCAGTTTGGACACTTGCTACCGATGCATGACTTTTGACAATTAAATGAACTTGAAGCTTTCATTCGCCTAATTCGTTTCCTTTTAAATAGTGCTACTACATTCTACCATCGGTTCCAACTTACCAAATTAATTCTTCGGAATGAATCTCATAAAACAATATTATATTTATTTTGATATCTAATCATTAATGTTTTTGTGCATATGTTAGATTAGATATAAATAATTGGAAAATATTGCGTGCTGAAGAAATCAACACATAAAATCTGCCGAAATGCTTATTCGGTCCATATTTGACTTGGAATCGGGCATTTTAAAATTTATTACCTTTTAAAATTCAAACACGTGTAAACACGCAAGTCATTAAAGACGAAAGCATACCAGCATATCACGGACCAGATGACAGCGGCAAACATCAAAGCTAATTGAGACCCCAGCCTATCGTGTTGCATTAAAATAAAAATAAATCAAAACAACTGAGGACATCCTGTTTATAAAGACAAAACGCTGTCACGCCTTGTCAAAATGCATACGAGAACTTGTAAATTAAATATCACAATTAGTTACCGTTCATTAAACCTTGTTCTTTAAACACAAGCTTAGCTTAAAATTACGTCATAACCACTGGGGTGTTTACTTTGATATATTTTAAAGGTTATACTGCCTTACTGCGTATTACCACTTCAATTATTTACAACAAACAACAAGGAAATATCGATGTCATTTTCTAAAATACATACTTAAAATAAGGTCAAATGAATAATAACTACGTTAGGTAATAATGATTTATTACGGTTGTGTCTAAACGGGTGGTGATGCAGAAAAATCTGAGGACTTCTCCATACTACATGCTGCATTCTACATTTGTTAAATCAAAATAGGGACCAGAGATAGTTTACTAAAATAAAGAAAGGAAATTAAGTACTGGAACATATTCAGTGTACCTCAAAAAGACAGTTACCAACATTGCAACAACTTTATGGAACACAAGACAATGTTACACAGGGAAATAATATTTTTTACCAAAACAAAACAGTAGACAAAACATAAAACCATCAGTTCATGACTAAAACATTACAAAATTACAAATGACATCTGTGTGTAGCTCAGGAGTTCTACTTATATTTGTACTTGAAGGCATATAAAGCCAGTGACTAGTCACAAGTTTCAAATCTATTCAAAACAATGGTATTCGAGCAAACATATTCATGTAATTCATTTTCACGTCAGTAAAGAACTTGAACAGTTATGATATCAATACAATTCAACCAGAGACGCATTCATGAGAAGGTTAATTAAATTCTGTATTCTAACCCCTTGACTTCCAATTAGATTCATATCGTTTACTTGAAGCCGCCAAGTGGCTTTTGTGAAAAAGGACACTCAATATGATGGCCTAGTAGAATGGCTAAATAGTATCTCTCTATGACTTCTGAACGCCTTTAATGCAGCGTATTATTAACAGGGAGGGAACGATGCATTTGATATGTCAATATTTGGACTGGTTTTAATTTGAGAATTGTTGACAATGTGCACTTAAGCGAAGGTGACTGAATTTCAGACGTTGCAACGTATCTGTACACCCAAAACAAAACTTTTGCGAGAAACGACAGAGAAATATATTTTTTAACTGAGACGACTGTAATTGTCTGGGCATGAAGCTCCATTCTGCCTAAAACTAATTAAGCATTAACCCTATAACCGCAATTAAATCTCTTTTGTGGACAACTTTCGTAAATCAATAAATAAGAGTGACAATAAATTAATGTAATTTATAACATAATTCTGACAGGATTTTATGGACAGGTTGCAATACAACACGGTCACGTGTTGTTGAAGTTATGCACGTGCGTTGTCAAGGAGCTGCCATAACAACGGTCGTCAGATCTTCTGTCGTAGAAATATTTAACTTTGTTGATGCTCAGTCAATTTTCTCCAATTAGATGTGATTGATTCTAGCTTATATTGTGTTGAGTTTACTTCAAAAGTTAATCGGCTGGGTCTATTCTTCGCCCGGCTGGAGCTTCTGAGTTTCAATGGAATTATAGGCACACACCGCCGTCTGCTACACGCGCTCTCTTAAATAAGTGCCTATTTTATTATTGCCTGATCACAAATATCTCTATCTTGCAATAAAAATGCAATAGATGTGTCCAGTTATGTTCCCTTAGAGCGAAAATTGAAGAAATATTTGCAATGAAAGGAACGCTCTCTCCTCTTCGGAAATGACACGCTGTATCGTGTCGCTTTTATGAATAAAAAAGATGGAAACAACTGTAGGGAATAACATCTAGATTGGCATCGACTGGGAAATTTATCATCGTTTAGTGCAACTTTTTATGTCGTTTATGCATTTACCTCAATATCATTGTCTGCGATTCATGAAATAATTACAGAATTCAAAACGAGTGATCACAGAAAGATTTTTTCAACGCCTGTCAGTATAGACCATAAAACTATGAAAACATTTTACATAGATTATATTCCGAACCAGAAACTACTGATAAAGATGTGCGTGCAGAGAAAAATAAAAATAATCTGATTTTTACAATGCGTTTACAAGAAAACACATTTCTTCAAAAAACATTTGTAGTCTGAAATCCCGTAGAACTAAACGGAAGCATCACACGAGCGAAAAACATAATTATGACAAAATCTGGCATATTTGTAATAAATTATTTTGTGAAGTGATAATCTAATTTTCCATGATAAGGGCTGTCAAGTTAATATGCTTGTATTTGCTTCTAGATTAGCATTGATAAACTAGGAGAGCTTTGTGGCAGTTAAAAACGCCTTATGTCAATCTTTAAGATATCAGATTTTCCAACGATAATCTCAAGATCCATTTTATGTATTTTGAAAATAAGCATAATCCAGCGATTTTTGACACTTTTGCCGTGATAAGTGATATGTTTTGTTATACTGGAAACTTGCATGAGTCCTGTGACTGACGTGTTTGTTGTGACATTTACTTCGTATGCGAGGTGTTGGATATTTTAGCCATTTTCATTTGTTAAACACATACTTTACAAAATTGTAGATACCCATGCGTCAAAGAGTATGTTAAAACTTTTCAAGGACTTTAGCCCATTACTTAAAATAGTTTCCTTCATTAGATTTCAAAGATCATGAGTTCAGGACAAGTAGGTATATAAATAAATGGCTTAACAAGATAACTTTTGGCAAGTTTAATTAACGATGATTACCCTTCACCTCCCGATTTTTAAATTGATATATCAGGAAAGAAATCCCAGTCTGACGAGATCAATACTGTTTCAACAGTTTTTGAATTTGTTCAAAACAATATCGAAAAGTGTCTTGCCGTCTTATATTTCTCTAATAGTGGTAATAATATCGCTAGTCCTGTATATGTGCATAATAATTCTAATGTTTTCCAATATTACACCTCATTTATAGTTTTATTATTTTGTATTGGCAGCAATTTTTCACTGTAGTCTGTTCAAAATGTTGTTCAACACTTTTCATTTATTTCAGATGGAAGTGAAACACACTTGACGCAAAATAAAGACACAAAGACATTAGCTAGTAGCTTCACCACGCCTACTGAAGATCGTCTTGGCTTAGAAGCAAGTCTTTCATTGACTCCACCGCCATTGAAACCACAGGCAACGCTTGTCCCAGACTTAAACTTAGGTAGCGATCTGAAGCGCCTAGGCTCTCCGTGTTCGAACAGCAGCGATTCAGGTCTCAGCGATATCAATGGCTCTATGTCTGCAAATGGATCTGCATCGGATCAAAGTGACCCAATGCGCCCTAGAATATGGTCCCTAGCTCATGTAGCAACATCTACATCAGGGCTAGTACCTACTTTGATGGACCAAAAAGATCAAAACGCTAATCTGACACAACTAAAACCACCAAACTCGAACCCAGCATCGATGTCTGCGCCGACTTATACATCGACTGGAGGCACAATGAGACCATGGCTTGAGACCACCTTCAATGTTGGCTCCTCATTGTTCTCCCCGATGTCTGGAACCTATAGTACTTTAGGTACCCAAAGACCAAGAGAGTCACCTTCTAACATGGTGAACCAGAGTCTGAACTCTCTGAATGGTCTGTCTTCTCCAGGTCTGTCAAGACCTTACCCAAGTCTATCTTCCCTGTATACACCAGTCAGAGATCTCACAAAAAGAAACCTTGATACCATGTCTGATCTACGATCTTAGTCATGTAGCTTCCAGTGTTCACGCTACGGTATACAGTGTCGGCACTACGAACTTTTGAAATGAAAAGATAGTGCGGTAACTGTGTCCATATTTGGTTGTTCTTTTAAAACTCTTATACACTGAAATAAGAATAAACAGTATGATTATGTTGGTTTGTAGATTATAATTTACACAAATATTGACTTTTACATGAATAAACGTGATTAGTAACTGAATGAATAAGTGTAACAGACCGTCAGAATTATCGAATAGAGAAACGAGAACAAACGTGCGTCTGTTGACTATTCATGGAGAAATGCACATCTGTGCAGGGACATACCTCCTTCACAGAGTGGTTCAGGTTGCTGACTAGAATTAAATGTTCTGCAAATCCTTCCTTCGAGACGTTATATAGTTAGCTGAAGGAAGTTTGGTTTGAACTACTACGATACCCTTACACGGAAAGACAAAGCAATTAATATGGTCAGCTTTAATTGGCTGCTGAAGATTGATCTCCTGAGTTAAAATTAACTGATGACCGGAAACTGTTTGGAAGTTGAGGAAAGGTCTAAATAAAGATTCGACTTAGTCTATTTGCCCTATAGTGGGAGGTAGTCTTTGATGTTACAAAAACAAAAAGACGCACACAAGTGCAAGCCATCGAAATAGATGTTGAAATTTGCACTAATTCTTTAAAATAAAGTTCAGTGGAAAACTGACAAACACCTGAACTTTTATAGGACATTTGAAGAAATAAAAAAGTTGTTGCTACTTCGGAGTGATCTATGAACTGTGTCCCTGGAAACATGACCATATATACGGGTGAATTTTTGTTGTTGAAATATATGTTATTATAAAAAAGTGAGTGCAGACATTTTGCTTATGTGATTGTATGCTTTATAATGAAACTTGATGTCATCGGAAAGTTGTAATATTATTTCATATTTTATTGGTTACATGTTTTGTTACAAAAAAGGGCAGTGATTGCTTAAGAAAATGCAGTTTTTTCAATGTAATTTATTGTGCGGGTGGACACTGCATTAATACCGAGTGCAAAAAATACTTTCTCAAATCAATAATATCAATGCACAGCCTTTCGTGATGATTAATACATGTTCGACATTGAAAAGGAAAATATGAATTTGCATGAAATAATAAAGTGAGAAAGTTTATTTTAATGTGACAGCAAATTCATCATTTGTTTTGCCAACATGAATCATCTGGCCTCTCTAGGTTAAATCAACCAATCAAATTGAAGAAAATTTGTACTCCGATAGAAAAACTACAAAATTCCGAATACTCGTGATCGAATAAAAGGATAAGCAGCCTAAAGCAATTAATCTTAATGGAAGAAACTGTCATTTGTTCTTTTATATCTGATCTGTTACTTTTTATTCTGAAAAAAAACTTTGACATTATGTAGCGATATACCTGACTTTTAAAGGTAAATATGTCGCTGTTGACAAAAAGCACAGGCAACAAGTAGGTGATAGCCAACTGTTAATATGTCTAATTTGTGTGAAACTTTGTGACCAATCTTTTCGCTGTAGGTGTGCACTGACATTTATTGATTCTTTTCTGATATTAGTATATCGATTATATATATGTATTTATTATTAAATGGCTATTTGTATCGTGCCATAAGAAGTTATTTAGACATGCGACCAAAGCGAATATATTTCGAACGCATGGAAGATAATATTTAATAGACGTCCTTTTCAAATAAAAGTTTTACAATATTGACATAGCGAATTCATATGCTGTCTACGTACATCTTCCCAAACTATTTTTAAACAGAACATGCAAATGTGACAGAAAGTGTCTGCAAAAACTCCTATTTGTCTAACAGCTTTACATTTGATTATGTTCATCAAAACCAGTGTATTTTTGAACATGAAAGTAAAAGTTTGTGAATGATGTGCATCTTAGTGACATTTATACTTATGCTGAATGTGCTATGTTTTTTCTTCCTTTCAAAAATGATGTTTGATGGAAAAGATTGAATGTTATTTTATGTAAGGTAATTAAGAAATTGGAGTCAAGGAAGACATTAACGTTGTAAATACTTGTATAAAATCGTCACTGTTGTAGTGACAATGTACCTTGATAGTGCAAGGGGGAGGCTTAACATTGCGAGTGTTAGACACAACTTTCACCATTAATGTCTGTAGTTTTTTGCTGTAGCTTCAGGTTTTATTGTTACAGTGTCATGTAGTTTAACAAATACATTTCATGTTTTATATGAACATTTTCTCCAAAGACACAAATTACTGAATTTGTTTATTCATTGTAATGTATCAATTTTAATTTATTCTTTTTTTCAAATGATGGCGATAAGTGTTGAACTTTATGTCTAAATTTTGACAATTATTGTTTCTTTTTTCCTCTGAAATATGTAGGAATGCAAGAAAATGTAGCAAATTTACTTGTGATAATGTCATCACAGAAAACAAAGTCTAGGAAGACAACATCTGTGGAATATTGTCGTATTTTAGGGGTTTTAATGTTTCAGTTATTTTGGGACTTTTTCTCTCTCTCTTTGCTTTACGTGTGAGTCATATTCCAGGACCTCTGAAAGAAGGAACTTTCTCTAACTTCAACTCATGTTTTGTTTTTGCAATGCATACTGAAATGCTTTCCATAGGATCATGATTATTATGCACTGAAGTCAGTTCGCCTAATGTCATGGGTTCTACATATTTTTTTTAAAAAGAAATGCATGAGGATGCTTAATTGAAATCACGATAAACAACGGATTCCATGGCACTTGATTATAATTAAATGCTATTTAAGAGTTTGACTTCTTGACTTCATCCTGCGCCGTTATACTTTGAATTACTGATGTGTAAATTCAATTCAAGTTAAAAAACTTTAACACGATCGTGTGTGGACAATTTCAAATTCATATGCAGATGAAGCATTTTCATGATAAATCCACGATATTTATTAAATTTACAACCCAACAAGAATTATAATTGTCCATGTGCAAGGAACTATATAAGTGAAAGTCTACGTATATTTTCAACAACCCTCAGTACTACTGGGCATTAAGTTAACGATCTGTATGTTTGATTGTTTTACTCCTTAACTTTACTGTAAGTCATTTCTGTGTCTGTCTCATTCTTTATCCATGTCACTTCACATTTAACCACATTAGTTTTGATCATTTCCTAAATACAAGAAAACAATTACCATAAAAATAGAAAACCTTCGGGAGGTTGTTGTCTCATATACATGTTTAAATGATGTGCCATTAACTTACTACTAGACTGATATATGTTATCTTTTTTTACTGAAAATAATTAAACCTAAGGATGTTTTCTTTGCCATTTTAACAGCTGCATATGTAATTTTTGAAGAACCCAAACTTTTTAACATTAATTGTAAGTAATTCATCAATAGTTGTTTAAATAAATATATATACATATTACAAATTCTACTTAATTGTAATCCTAAAGAATCGTTCCAGATCTGTTAAAAGTCCTATGATTATATTGAATTTCCTCAGGAATAGTAATGAATTTACTGGTGGAAGTGTGTGGAAACTACTCTAAAATAATGCGGATTTATGCCTTTCTTTCATATTTATGTCACTTCTTGACTTCTTGTGGGAAAGCGTTTCCTTTTTGTGCAAAATCTTTGAAAAAATACTGTTCTATACATTGTATTTAAACATTGTCGATTTAAAAAGCAAACTTAGGAATGTTTTTATTGTACAGATAAACACCGATGTTGCTTGTAAGACATATTTCACAGTAATATATGTAGCACGAGCACTTCCAAAGTGATCTTGGGACATTAAACCACTGGTTGCTCGTGTAAATAAATAAACAAGTGCTATGACATTGTTATTTTTTGTTGTGCTGAATATCTCTCCACAATTTCTTATTTATTATAATTGACACAAAATGTAATATTAAATGTTTGTTTTCATGCATGAATTATATCTAATGTCATTCCGATTTACTTTGAAATTGTTTCAAATAAATACTATAGGTCATACAAATTAACCTGTCGTCTTTTCTGCTTTTTGATATATTTAATCCAAACACAAAAATCACTGACATATACAAATACGTTTTTGCATAAGATATAAAGTGAAACCATAACTGTCATTTTTAGTAAAGGTATCGCCTGTTCAAGCAAGCTCAAATGTCATCTTCACTTTTTTTCAGTTTTTAAATTTTAGCAGCTAAACATTTCTTCGTGAATATATTTTTACAGCTTCAAACGAAAGATGTCTTTTTATATACGGAAGTGTTAAAATCACTTTTCTGTGTTCAAATCAATTCGGAAGAATTTTAGATAAACTGTCTGGAAATGACAGGTTAAGTTGTGTAACCTATACATATGTCTCATGTTATACACTTTTGATTTTTTTCTGAAGACAATAAACGTCTAGACAATTTTAGTCAGTGTTTGTTTTGATTTATTCTGTTATCCTAAGGGTTAACAAGGAAATTCTGCTCAGTTCTGAAAATATTCACAAACATGAAATATTTTCAGGGCATATATTACAACAGACAAAAAACCCAAAAGGTCATTGGTATTTTGGGTTACTATGCTGTAAGGATGTAAGCATATATTAATAGAAATAGGTACGTGCTAATACATAAAAAGATATGAACCTGAAAGAAAGCAGATATTTCAAATGCCTTGTACATAATTTACTGATAACCAAAGCTTATAGTGTGTGAAAACAGTTGAAAATTCACAACATATCATTTTCAAGTTTCTTTTGTGATAAATAAATATTATTTTGTATTTGGCTTAGCAAGAGGTCTGGTTAAATTACCATAGGCCAGTTCATCATATTTATCCAATTTAGATTCAAAGCAACAACCATCGAGCAATACCCTCTGAAGTGACCAGTGTAATATTAATCAAGAGTTGATAGGAATCAGGGAATATACTTATCATAGCTCAAAAGTCTTCTGCTAGATATTACAGTCCAAGCTTGTTCTACATTTTAGATAGACATGGCCTGATAAGCCCACGAGTTCAGGAACGGTATGCATTGCCTGTCAACAGTCATAAGACACGTGGTGGTATATTGGAAGTATCGTATTGACAATTAGCATCATCGCACATAACGATGACGGGTGTTCGGCACCTGGAGACCTCCGGCACTATTACCAAGAAGATGTAGATACTGTAAGGCTGGAGACTTAGAGATTAGATAAGACCATACGCTCTGTGTGGTCAATACGAAAAACATGTACTTACTGATGGAACACTGTTGATATCATTTAGAAATTAACTGAACTTGAGAATTGCTCAAGTACGAGAGCTTAGAAATGTTCAGAAGCGACTCGCTTCAGTCAACAACTATTAACCAACTTTTAAACATAGCCTGCTACAGGTGGTTGTGCATTATTTTCAATTTTTAATCAGGGATAACTTTGATAATTCTACGGGAGTTCTATACTGAAAAACAGAATAACAGAATTCTTTAAAAGAAAACAGAATTCTTTAAAAGAATAATTTGACGTTCAACGAAGAACGCAAATGTTACTTTAATGGTAAGCACTCGTCCCAACAAAACTTGACTTCATTTTGATAGTACAATTCAATGTAGATTATACTTGATGTGGCTGTAAGTATGAAACAATTTTAAAATTCGTGTTAACAGATTCAGTTTGTATACTTCTCGGTTGCGAAAGAACTTTAGTTGGACATTAATTTGACAAACAAGTGAGACACTGAACACACAAATACCAATACACCTTTCCACACGAAGTTTGTTTGGTTTTAAGTAAGCGCAATACTGAAAGAATTACAACTTTAATGCATAAAATGTACAACGATAACTTTTGCAGACAAAACACCAACTATGAGGACAACATTTGTCAAGGAAAATAGAACACGATGTTTTGCAAAACATAGCGAGAGGCTTATTTTCTAAAAGTGCGTGTACAGTTATATAGCAGTTTTAGTTAAACAAACACAAGCCACAAGAATAAAAAAGAATAAAAAGGTAAACATACGCAACAAGAATAAAACAGAATGAAAAGGGTTTTATATTTGTTTTGTATCTGTTTCATCTATAAGCGCTGGATTACAAAACCCTAAAAATATTAAATGCTCAAAGGCAGAACGTGTGTTTTGATACTGGGATTTATTTATATACTTAAACATGAAGACACTTTCTCCTTTTCTCTTAAGGCGAGTGCTTCGATAAAATTTGTTACCGAAAGAAGGGGGCGAGATCTCATTCTTTAAACATGCATTTGGTGCAAGCAACACTCTCAATATTTGGATTTTGAAATGCAATTGTGAAATTGGAGCTTTTTGTTGCCAGCTGATTGGCAATAAAACAAAAAAGAGGTTTCCATATCATTTTTGAGTAGAACTATGAAAAAAAGTTTTTGTGAAACTGCTGCAAGAACGCTTAAAGAAAAAAATGTTTAAGTAAGTAAAACTTTTGCCAGATAAATAGGAACACAGTCAAAGTAAAATACCATAACTTAATTTTAGCTAGAATGTAAACGGCCTTTGTGCAAGTATTATGTGTATCGGTTCGATACAGAGAAACAAATTAAATGTTAGTAAAAAAAGAAACGATTTCGTCCATCTTGATGACGGTAAAGTCAAAACAGACCAGAAACGCTTGTTTGAAGACAGTACTAATGTACACGTATATATAAATCTGGACTGATTTTTATCAATACTGTGAATTGATACTATCATATGCCTTTTAGCAAATGACAATATTTTCACGATTATCTACTATTGCAGCTTATGTTGTGTCATGGAAATATCTGACATTTAAACACCACCATGCAGATTCTTACGTAATAGCACCCGTCGACACTAATCACCGTAGTACATTCAGGTGTTACAAATGCGATACAACAGAAAACAGATGTATCAACAGAAAATATAGTGCATAAAAATCAAGAAGCAGAGAACAAACATGGTGCAGAGGTATTTGCAAACGTATAACAATACTTCTGTCGCTAAGTTGTGCAAAGGTTAAAGTTGGTGTTGTTATGTTACCAGATCAACAATATAGGATTCTGTTGTTTTCTGTATTCCAACGTTATAAAAGTCAATACTACTGCCATTAGGTTAGTTTTTATACTGTATATAAATGTGAGGAATGATTAAGCTCTCGAAAAAGACAAGTACACAAGGAATTTGTTTGTTTTGTTGATACTTGGAACAGTGATAGAGGTTGTTTTGTTTGAGATGTTTGTAATCGCTGCAATTGTGGCATTTGTGTGTTCCGCGTATACAAGAATGATGCTCTGGTCGTCCGGATAGTTACCTTTATATTGAACATAAGTTTGCGACATATCTTAATTGAATGACTGGTAAAAGAACGTTTTTGTTGCAGCTGATATTATCATATTAAGGCTTGATTTACCAAACTTTATTATTTCCTATACACACTTACATACCCTCGATGTAAATATACACGTAATGAAACCACGGTAATTACTCAGAAAAAACAATAGAGGGTCATACCGTCAGGAAAAGTACCAGGCAAATAATTACGCGACTTACGCAAATGGGCCTGTTGAAAAGTCGGGAGCAGCTAAATACAAATAAATGTTTTTAAAAGATCTCGGACCTTTTAAATACCACAAGAAATTAAACGTATTGGAGTAGGGACTGGCGGGTGAGACTTGACGAACAGGATGGGTGTGATACCTACATTCACGTTTATCCATGTTAGTTGGGTGGGTCCTTTTTCAATAGCTGGACTCCTTGTGAATAGATGGGATAGATACCATTGTCAAGACACTAAATAAAAGAAAAAACATATCATGATAAAGTGTGGTTATGGGACTCTCCCAATTTTCAAAGTTCATCGACACAAAAAAATCGAGCTGCTTGTAATAAACGGTAACACAAAAATAATAGCAGTTAGTACGCAATGATAAGAAACGATGATAAACAGACCAAACGATAGGAAACACACTACTGTACATATCAAGAAAATGACTTTAGGAAATTGTGAAACACACTGTCCTTTTTTACTGTTCTGCTACATGTGGTGTGAAGATGATTAAAAACATATGTTTTGGGATGACATTGCTGGCTTGACGTTTTACTTTACAAGAAAACCATAGTCTAGACGATAATTGCGCACGAATTTGCAAAATGACAGAATAAGTGCAAAAGTAAACTGGCGATAAATTGTATTTTTTTATTAAACTGCATCTTAAAATGCTGAAATTTAATTTCAATGTACATTCACTTAATAAATGTCCTTATTTAACTTCGGACAAGAGAGCAAAACATGTAACTGACCTTAAAAGGTTCTTTGAGGGATTCAAATGCGTCAGGAAGGTGTGGAATTAAGAGTATTGTATCATCGTTGCAGCTCGTTCAGGTATGCTTCAGACATCTTAGCGTTACCTGGAGTTGCAGAAAACAAAAGGAACCTGAAAATTGTATTACATTAACGAAGAGGAAAATAAAGCGGCTGAGCGGAAGGTCATTTGAAAAGAAGACATAATAAATGACGTAATGAAGCAGACGATAAATAAATGCTTCAGTACACATGTTATATTAACGTTTCTCATTTGTTTTACACCATATTACAAAACTCTTCTAATGAATAAGCAACATGAAAAACACATTACCTTGCCTGTTGATCACTTCCGGTTTGGAAGCTTTTCACGCGGCACGCGCCAATTGTTCTCCCACTGACGACACGATATTTTTGGAATAACGACTTGTAATTGAGTGTATAGCCCAGTCAATTAAAGCTAGATCTAATGATCTGAATTATTTCTCACAGTTTGTAACAACAGAAATTTCAAAATCAATGTTATCGAGCACCAAAGGTTTTAAGTGCACCCTCGATTTCCGATCCGGGCAATCTGATCGATGCCTTGTTCTCGAGTTCGGGAAAATGTCGCTATTTTTCTCTAGCCTATGAAAGGAACGTTCTTATCTGAAACCCATTATGAGGGTACTTAGACCCGGACTCAATGAGATAATTGCTGGTCTGATACATGTGTGGCTTCAAATTTTGGGTAAATATTCATAATCATGTTCAATTATTGTACAGATTCAAAAGATTGTAACGGAAGCCGCTATTATTAGTAAATGCTTTGTATAACGTATGTATAGAGATAATTTCTTTTTGTTGTTAATTATATTAGATAAACACTTATATTCAGCATATAATGAAGCAATCAATATATAATTTCAAAACATTTTGCAATAAACAACAAAGTTCAGAATGCCTTTATATTTTTTCATGCAGGAATAGAAAAATTCGCTACCTTTGAAATCGTCTTTTTTACTGAATTTTATTAATAATACACGAAACATTCGATTCAGCATTACGCAGCAAGTCGTGCCTATATTCTGAACAAATGTTCATATTCCATTCAGATACAACTAAACACTGACCTGGATATTTGACATTCAACATGCATGGATTTGAGTCCTGCTATCGGCCATGCATTTATTTGAGAAAGTTGGAGTTTGAACGTTATTGAAATATAATTGAAAAATGTGTTAAACTCCTAGAAGTGAAACAAAACAAAACGACAGAATACAAAATATATGATTTTTAAAACGTTAGAAACGGCAAATACTTGTATGTAAAGCTTTAATGTGAGCAACGTTAGACTGAACGCTGAAGTATTCTAAATAATTCAATGACTATTGAGAGAGATCAAATATGTGCAAGCTGCTGAAGAACAGAAAACTAACCACAGTTCAAACGGTAACATTTATTCAATCAATATGTACCATATACCTGTGGCAAAGACTTAAAAGTTTTAAGACTTAAGTTTTGTCCGTATCAAATTAGGTCAATGGGATGCAAAGTAACAAAATGAAACGACATGAAAGATGTGCTTTGGACAAAACGCAATACGAGAAATACAACCATGCCAAAAATAAGATATTTGAAGAGTATATGCCGAACAGGCTATAGCTAAAACTGTTGAGTTACTTAGTGGATTCGAATAATTTTGTAAAGACCAAAGCAAATGTGTACAGAGATTGAGATACTATATTTAACATGCAATCTAATGATATGCGTTCTTTGATATGAAAAGTATACTTTTATACATTTTCCATCGAAACTTAAAAACACTTTCAAGGCTTATGTATCCATCTAGTTTAGTAGTTTCTATTTCTCAGAAGTTTAATATCATTCACGTATAGGGCGTATGGTTATGAATTTTTGACTCCGAAAATTTTTGCACTGAATAATTGCGGGAAACCTCAACTTACAAATTAACATGGTAAACATGGACAGCATTTCAATTAGACATTATAAAAGTGGTGCATTTATAACTTTTTGTTTTAAAGGTACTATGTTAATTTACGTATGTTTTGAAAATTGTTTTTCATCTAAACAGAATTTACAAAATGTGATAGGCATATGCATTTGATATAGAGGTGTCAGTGTTCAGAAACTAGCACCTAATTGCAACAGCGTAGAAGCCTAGTATTAACGTACATTGTTGTATATTTGATGACAGTACTGAATGATACAAAGGGAATGCATGAAAATTATTAACAAGAGCAGTCTGTGTAGATGACCTTGCACTGTTTTGATTTGTATGGTATGTTTCTGATAGATATTCGTGTAAACCTAATTCAGCAGAGTGAAAATATGCTCGTTTTAACTTTTTGCAATTGTTCGCTATATTTAAATGAATGAATGTTGCAATGAAGGGGTTAATAGGTGTACCATATGAAAACTCGCACTTTGGTAAAAATGGTCAAACGAAATAGTAAAATGTTTCAACTGCGTCCTTTATGACTCACATGCAAAGGATCAACATAAATCAAAACTTGTCTGATTTCAATTAAATTTACCAAAAGCTATGCGGAAAAAATAATTTAATTTATTATTTTGAAAAGCTTAAAGAGACAAAAACAATCCAATGTCACATCAAAGACATTGCGAAACGAATTGCTGAGTCAAAACGAATGTTCTCGCTGAAAAAAGTGTTCGTTTGTAAGGATGACTGAAGTTTCTTCATATATTAAATGATGTTTGCTCTTATTTCATATATTTATTAATAATGAAGAAGTTCAATGACAGTAATTGGCTACTTGAAGTCTGCCTGATGCTCTCGGGGCAGACGAACATCAACACGAGCGCGCGCGATTTACGATCTCGCACCAATTCGCGGAGACAAGAGTTTTGTCCGCGGGCAATTTGTAAACGTAGAACAGAACATTGTCACAAAGGAATAACAAGAGGTCAACGAAAGATTATTTTAATATTTCTTATCATATAGAACATGTCAAATACCGCATCTTTGAGGTTTTCTTAACCAGAAAATTGCTGTAATAAACTGAACAGAAACATTGTTTTTCAATCCGTCTCAGTAAAGAAACATGCAATAAAACTCCTTTCATGAACATGTTTGAAAATTAAAAAGAGCTTATTCACGAACAATATTTCCTTAACTTCTAAATTTTAAATTTTCATTAATTCTTAGAACATTTTATAATTAGATATGCTTCCCCGATTAACATCCGACTACTGACCTCACGAGATAAATTTGAGACAAAAATAAAGGTAGGCGAGACAGGATCGCCATTTTGAAAACAAAATACAAGGCCTCATAATACGAGAAAATAAAAACGTGAACTAGCTATGTTTTTACAGAAAATGTATCTTTTTTCGATGCATTATTTTCTTCTTCTATATTTAGTCATTGATTATTCTTCAGAAGAAAGCTATGAAAGATATGTTTATTGATTTAGAAAAGAATTATGTGATATTCAAGTTTTTGCAACCATCGTCTACCAACTTCTAGTCTTGAATACATCACTGGATAATCACCTACCAACTAAGTGCTATAGTTCTAATAGTTTTCTTTTTTTAAATGTATGCAGATTTAGACATATTGGCAAGTTTTCACTTGATTACCATTAGTTTGTTTCGCATCTAAAAACAATTTGAAAATGCTGAAAATACCAATTGATGTCTTTCGAAATTCTATTGGACGCAGCTTCATTTTATCTAACAGCTATAACGTGTGAAACGTTGCAATGTAGTAAGTAATTATCCTTTTAATGCGAAAAGAGTAAGGAGTCTTTTGTCTACAAGGTACTTAAGAATCTCAATTCTTCAAAGGAGTATGCTAGATGTTGATGTTGCAATTTTCATCAAGGTACTAAATACGTTGTAGAAATATCAAACTCAGATCATAAGGTGTCTAATAACATGAAAATTGAAAGGGGAAAAATTTGTATGAGAATAATATCAATCTTGCGGTAAGCTACGTATATGAGAGCGGTTAGTTTTTTAAATATTAGGTTTAAAATTTTAGAAAATTATGTAAATGTATAAACATATGAATTGCACAATTCATACTTTGATAATACATACATAAAAAGTGATTGTGGCAAAGGATTATATACAGGTATGCCCATGCTAGGTCCACCAAATCTTTCGATGTTGTTGCTCTCGATATTGGATTAGTAGATGTCGGTAATACTGATTGGTTCATTTCTTATTTAAAAGTACGAAAACAAACTAAAAGTACCAACAATACATTTCGTTTTTATGTTTCAAGTTTATTGGCATATTGCCTTTGACCATCTTTTACATCTAGATATTATGGCAAAGACATATTCATATATAATTTGAACAAAGAAAAACACATACAGTGTATGAAAAGTATCCAAAAAAATATTCATTTTATATTTAAGAACAGTCAAATAATCAAGGGTATTTTGTAATAGGATCATTGATTCTTTCACAAATTTTGCAATATTTTTTTATTTTTTTTAACCTTTTGTTGGCATAATGGTGTTGTATTTCTGTATGTAGGACCAACTTACATTCCCTTAATATTTTCCTCTTAAGTCATTACATAAAACTGGTATTCTGATTCAACTACATATAATGACCTGACTACAATAAGTTTGAGTAGTTAATTTCCGATTCTGGTAACCTTGTAATTCTACTGGTCCGCAAAGATGTAAGTGTTTTTCTTCCAGACTTGTACGTGTTTTACAGTCCTGCTCCTCTTTGCTAATTTATAATAAGTTATATATACTCCTAAGTCAAACTAAGTGTGTAATATTTAGAGAAATATTTATGTTCTACATTGGAGCTATGTCATTTGGACTACTGACCTTAGTTTAAATACGGTGTTTTAAATTTGTTTAAATAAACTTGTTACATTTATAAATGAGTATGAGACCAACAAAACAGTGTACATAAATGTTGTTTTGCTGATATGGCTCTGTTAAAACGTTTCTATAATATTAAACAAGCAATAACGACTACACTTGCATGTTTTTTTAAACTGTAAATTAAAAGTGTTCTTACATGGAAGAAATTTTAATGTTCGCTAAAGCTGTGGATTCTTATTCCACGACTAGGGCAAATGTCTGCAATTTTAGCGAACATAGATGTTACTGGAAAGAGAACGTCAGTCTCTTTCACACTGCAATCAATGACTGGAATTCATTACTCGTTGATATTAAGGAGATCGATAACGTAAAAAAATCTTTCAAAACCAATGGACTGAACAGATCGAACAAGGAGAACTATGTCTATTTGCACTTGTTGACTTTAACCGTATTGTAAAATTTTAACTGCACTGTTTTAAGCTCAGTTCATATAAATAATGCGTTGCTGTATATTTTCTAGTTAGTAACTGTTTGCAGAACTTGGCAGAGTAGTAACGATTAATTTATGTTATCATTTAGCAATATTTCAAATCAAATTAGCCGTTACCTGAAATATTTCGACTTAATATGACACAAGTTTCATGATAACTATCTGGCTAAGTGTATGCAGAAACATAACAGCATACCGCAGCATTGCTCTGTTATATTAAAAACATTATAGAATCGTTTCTGGTATGGTACCTTTACGAAGTGTTTAGCTTTTTGTAATGCGTGTATGCTGCCGTGGACCTCATTGAGAATAAACATTTTGACTTAAATGGGAGATCCAAGGTTATTTCAAACTGTTAATGTATACTGCATTTTATTAATGCAATAAATGTATGAGATTTTATTCATTGTGGTAACTTACCTAAGATTGATTCTACACTACAATATACACAATTATTTATTTGTAATGGTTCAATATAAAAATTGTTTTAAATTTTGTTTTAATCTGCATTTTACCAAAAAAGTACCAAGGTTTTTGATGCTCAAAGTTTTATTAGAGTCTACTTTCCTTTATTACATATTAATATTTATGCTAGTAAATCTATACATTGATATTAATATTATACTTTACTTACCTTTTTTCCTAATGTATTAAAGTAACCTGTATATACATGAGTGTTTTAACCTGAAACAACCGATGCATTTCCAATTTCCCTATATTCAATTAAGTCTTATCTTTCAAGTTTTCTGTATCTTTACATTGTACATGATACATTCAGCAATTTATTTTCTAATCGGTGTTAATTTTTGTGCAATTATTCTACCTGTATATTCTACAATTACATGGTGGTATGAGCTTGCAGTCATTTTGTTACGAAATGACAGCATGTCCCATCATGCAACTACAGAATATACATGTAGATGCAGTGATATTACAATTACTGAACAATTAGAACTATTGCAAACAATTCAACGATACATAAAACATTTTAAATGCTACACACACGATATGAATGTGTAAAATACATTGCATCGCTGATATAAAATATATGAGTGAGGTGATGCTTTCATTCAGTTATTGTAAACCGGTATGTCAACACATGACACGCCAGCAGCGTCCATTCCCAGCTTGTAATTACAGTTAAGTACAACATCTATTGTTTTCATAAATTAAGCATTTAGCATGCAAGGCATGATATCTAAAAATTGTGCAACAACCTATTTATTTCAGCAGTTATCTATACTAGAGTTGAACTTACCATTCCGTTTATATGATTCCAATTACCTAAACTCGATTTCAAGCGGAAGTGTCTGGCAAGTTTCGTATAAATACTTTAAAAGCTGAAGGCAGCCAGTGAACCTGCGATTTGCATAGATCAACAAAAACTCATGGATTCGTAGCGAAATGTTTCTAGTATAAAAATACAATGCATTAAAAATCATCAATGACACTGTTATGACAACAGAAACTTTTGTTTAAAATGCAATTACTGATCTATTTTCCTACAGTTAAACTTGTTACTGGTCGCTGCGATAAAAAAGTTTGTAAAATCTGTTGCAAGAGGTTATTCGTTGTTCGTATTGTTTCACAGTAAAAAGGTCGAGTTAATTTCTATTTCTGTTCACACCGCATACTACATTTCATTAACTCTTAATACATATCTTCATTTGTGCCACTGTTATAAAAATCAAACTAAATTTAAAAGAATTGAGAATATTTAAGAGTTTTTCACATGTAGGTTTATAAACATAGAATACAGTTCAAGTTCGATTTTAATAACAATGCACCAGTTGTTACAGGAGCCAAGGTCCCTTTTAAACTTAAATTTCAGCAAAAACGGTAGTTTCCTACCAGTTACTGGTCTAGTTCAATTTTAGGAACTATTAATTTATTGCTACAGTTCAAGTTCTATTTCATTTACAATTCACAATATGGCCCCTTTTTTACTTAAATTTCAGCAAAATTGTGGTCCCGATCAATAACATAAATTTTGAAATGTTGCATAGATTTTATTCAGATTTACAGTATAGGATTCAGGTCCAGTTAGATTTTGATTACCATCCGTGGAGTTATGGCCACTTTTCAACTTAAGTTGCAGCAAACTGGTAGTTCTTAATCAATAGCTTGGATTTAATTCAGATTTGACATATAGCGTTATGAACATAAGATACAGATCAAATTTAATTTAAGTTACAATCCAGTAATTCCTACCGAAATTATGGCCCCTTTTCAATTTAGATTTCTGAGAATTTTTGGTTTTTGTTCATTGTCTCATGAGGGTTGCATGTATTTCAATCATATTTGCAAACGTGTACATATAATAACAAAATATAGTTCAATGTAAAATCTTATGTTTTGTTACATTTCACAACGTTTTGGAAGAGTTATAGGAAAGGTGTTATGATTTTCCTTTTGCATATTTATTTCATGTGACATGCCGATACTGTGCATGATCATTTTGAGTTTGGTAGTTATTTATTCATATCAACAGTATTGAGTCTTATATTATCACCCTGCTACTGTTTCTTTTTCTAACTTTAAATAAAATTTTAATTTAAGAACAATATATATGCGCACAGCAGAGATTAATTAAGAGATTGTTTGCTAATGATAAATATTTATGAATGACAAATTCTTATCACAAGCAAACCACAAACTTCTGTGTATAAAAGCACATAGCGGGGGCATCTGTGTCCTATGGACACATTTCTTGTTTGAAATATGTTCTTCTTGACAAATGCATTTATTTAACATTAAACGTACGTGTCGTCCATTTTATATATTTGATGTAAAACATCTGCTGATAGTAGGGTACGCCCTTGAATCGATTACACTTTGAATTGAACTTACAATACCGTATAACCGATGAAAAACATCTTAATTGTAGCCATACACTACTATAAACACGTATGACATTTTTGACAACAAATAACTTTTTGGCTTATAGTTAGTATACTGCAAGAACCAAAGACCAGCATAAAAATCTCATACGGTTGACATAAAATACACGTATATGTCTTGTATCAACTGACAGGTTTGTAGTGATATCGTGGTGGGTCAGTGATAGAATATATTAATTATACAGAGCTAAATTTTCTGCGAAATGGTTTTTAATTTGTAATTATTAATTTCGTTCGATTTCATTCTTTTGGCTCAACCGTATTCACTTCCGGTGACTGGGCGCCATTTTGCTTCCTAAGCTTTTAATAACAATGGAAATCACCAGACAATTAAGGTTAATGTTCAAAAAAACTACACGTGTCATTACAATTACAAAAACAAGATCGATATTCAGATTTTGTTACCACTCAACAAACTGAAAACAAATTAGCCGGGAGGTTCCGATTACATCTATTTACAGGTAGAGCAGAACAATAGTATAGTGTATCCAGTAATGAATTTTGATCGTTTGCATTTCCCTTTTTCAGGAACATCTACGGCTTCATTCAGCTGTTATTAAGTCGAGATATTGAATTATATTAAGTATGAAAGAGACATTCGCTTCAGTTAAAATGGACACTTGTAGCCTTCAATCAAATAGGTGAAATATAAAAAATGCATCAGAAGTCGGGAAAGAAAGGAAACATGCGAAATAAAGATAGCAAAACGATCCTGATTTGAAGGGACACTGAACTAAACATACATTTTGAATCAGTTACGATAAAGTACAATATGCCAACGACCGAATCTCATAAATGTTCTTCCCGATTTTACCATTAAAGTCCCACATGATGACCAGTTTGAATTGCTCAAATAGACTGATGATAAAACTGCGCGTTCCTTTTACTCTTAAACAATATTTGACGCAGTTAAATAGTTGATCTCAATCTCATTTATTTACATATTACACATTTATAAAATTCATGCATAAAAAGCACAGATAATAATTAAGCAAATGACCATTCTATAATAGAGAGACTATAAGCATGATAAATTACAAATAATCACAGTTATTATATTATATTTACACTTAAAACGAATGTCATCTAGAGGTTAAGACAACAAGTAAAACCATACATTTAACATGTATGGAAATCATGCAAAATATACAGGTAAGAATATGCGCCTTCTGCTAATCGAAACCTAAAAATGTACTAAAAGCATTACAAGATAAAACACTGATGTAGGAAAATAATCACCATTGCGCAATTACAAAATGTTTTAAGATAACTATTATTACCTCTGATCAGATCAGAAATAAACTGATTAAGCTGAAACTGCACAGTAGAACATAAAATATACAGAGTTTGTGTTAAAGAAAATCTAGTCAACATTATTTACACAAAATATTTGACGTATGTCTTTCTTTCATATTCACGAAAAGGTTGTGTCAGAAAGTGTTCTTATTGTTTAAAATATCATTAATATCATTGGAAAAAATATTGTGCTATATTTGCAGCATGAACTTTCGATTAATAAAGCTAGGTTGACAATTTTTTTGTATAAATTTCAGTCAATTTCGCCAGTAAGACATCTTTCTTGGTAATATAAATGCTGCGTGTAATTCTAACATCCAAAGTGATCATCAACTAGCATCGCATGTTGGGTTTCTTAAATGTTGATACACTTTTTAAAGTTGATATAACTGTGTCATCCTTAAAAATGCAAATATTGAATTATGGCCGAGAATAAAGCTGAAAGCACAGTAAATGCATCGAAAACATGCAACATGCGAGTTATGCTGAATTGGTTCTCTTATTGACAGTATAACCAACAGAGAGAGGATAGATTTTCCATTTCTGACTAGGATAATAATAGTATTGTTATCAAATTTCCTCTATATTAAATGAGACTGAAACTTATACAGATTCCAATGTTTTGGTTATAACTATGGCAATGTTTATTCCCTATATATTGTGGTTAATGTCCTTTGAACGGTATCACTTTAAAATGACCTTATTTTTGTGCAAACCGAAATTGGATAAGCAACATGTTTAAACAGCCTTAGACCCAAGCATCTCAAGTGGAAGAAATCACATCACTGTC
>JAUMHA010395429.1:0-23734 GCA_032359765.1 Saxidomus gigantea
CAACGCTTTTGAATTTGGTAGCGTATTTTTTTGAAATTTAGAGATATACGTGACCTGAATTTATACTGGAGCCTTCTTATATGACTATATGTTCTAAAATACAGTATTTACATTCAGTTTGAAGAACTTTATTTTTTTAACAAAATCTGAGAGCGAGCAGCTTTAAACATATTTTATTTTTTCATAGATTAGCACATATACAACAAGAACAATACATACAATGAAAAACTGGATAAAACTGAAAGCGAAAATGCTTATAGCAGTTCTTTCCGCTTATACGTTACGTAACCACTAGCCAAATGTCAGGATATGCCGTTAAACAAGAAGTTATCAAAAGAGCAAAGGCTGTCTTCTGAACAACGCTAACAAGGTCCTTTTTTTAGTGAAGATTATTCTGTTCTTTGAGACTTAAAATATCAAGCACGCTATACGGCCAGTCGAGATAAACGATGGCAAACTATAGCGATGGCAAATGAAAGTACAATATTAAGCAAGCACATAAAATGTATAGAGATAACTGCCTATTAGTCGTTAGATTTTTCCGTTAAGTTGATTTTTAAATGGTTCTATCTTATAGCATCTCTGTCAAGGTTTGTTTATGTCAGGTATATGTTTTACCGTCCTTTGCTTTTAACATGAAAATCTGTATCTTTATGTTTTGACATCGGTTTCCTTTTGGTCTCTTAAACCATACGATAGAAGCACTTTTGTATCCAGTAATGTCGTTATTTTACAGTTGAACCCCAATAATTGGCATATAAAAGCAATGGTGTGAATAGGCACTCTGTGCCATGTCAATAAAGGATCCGAGGCTATCTGAAACCGTTGTAGATCGCAGTTAAAGTAAGTGGTAAACATTCCTTAGCAATTGATCTAAAAACAATTTCATCTTCGAATATCATTATTTGTTCTATCTGTAAACTTCAGCCTTTACGACGCCGATATTTTGAGTCATTTTTGAATATATCATGACATTTATCGAAATAAGTGGTATATTTTCTTTGAAACGGTAGACGTTAATTCGTTTCAGGACGAGCATCTATGTCCTATTACGTAAAAGAATATTATTGCATTTCTTAAATATTTACACATTTTGTTTAATAATTGTTTTAACTAACGTGCTCCGCAACATTTACATGACACTAATTGCTAATTTGAAACAGTCCTGTATAATAACAATACTAAAACGAAAATAATTATGTACATAGCTTGATAGACTAAAGATATTAGACTATTACATTTTGATAATTTCATTGTTTTAGGGTATTGCTCATTCATATTTCGAAATGTTTTCAACTCTGGCCAGTCTGTATAATCAGTAAATTTGAGATTGGTTTCAGAAAATCAAATGTAATGATTTAATTGTCATCTCAATATTAAGTATGGTACTGCACTAATTGAAAAAAAAAAACTCGTTCCTCTATATCATATCCAAAGAGTTTTGTACACTAAGTCTCGTATAGACGAGAGTGTTTGAGGAATATAATTATTCAGAAAGATGAAAGTCATTTCAAATCGAAGTATTGATGTAAAACGAAAACAGAAAATAAAACGATGAGCGGTGAAGACAGTTACATGACAAAAGTTTCTATTAAGTTGACAACTAATCCAGATCCTGCTTATTATCTTCGTGAAACTGTCTTCAAATTGAAATAGAATGTCTACAGACTCTACAGGGAAGTATTCTGCAGACAGTGGTATTATGCGTTGTCAATATGTAATTACTTAGTACATGCGTCAATTACAACACTGTATGTTGCTGAATAAAACGTTGTTTTAGTTTCAGGAATCGTAAGTGTATTGTCTACTCTTGGGTTAAGGAACAACACTCTACGAGGGTATGTACATTTGTAAGAAAACGTTGTGATTGAAGCCAAACGGCTATATTGCAATGAAGGTTGAACTTCTTTTTTTACAGCTGATTCAAGATATATAACAAAAGAACTTCATATATTTGATTTATCTACAACAGTTGTGTCTATTGATGTACGTGTATAATGCATTGCTATTTTGTTTTATAGATATTTTATGTCATTAAAACTAACTCGGTTGATTCTTTGTTTAATCAGTGAACAGCTAAGTAATTAATACTTACTTAGACTTTAACTATGACATTCATTTTAAAATGACATTACCCTTTACAATGGCCATATATTTAAATATAGACAGCAAAAATGTTCCTGACGACATAGCAGATAATTTTAAACACGAAATTAGCTATACAGAGTGAGTTATTTCTCTTATTGGTATCTATCAATGTAACTACAGAACTTGAAGGGTTGGTTTTCAATATTTTGATCATATTAAGGATACGTGTAAGCAAAACCTTCAACATATTTTCATCATATTCAATTACATTACACCTGATAAACATATCTATATAGTTTGATAATCACTTTGGCAATAAACATTTTTATAGGAGTATAAATCAGTGATAAGTATCCTTATTGAAATCATGATTGTAACTGCGAACAATAATTTAACTTGAATTTCAAAGTTATTTTCGGAATATTTCGAGAGTTATTTTACTTTCCTCTAATATAAGCATTGCCACCTATCATTCTTTTTCTTTTAAGAAATAACAAAAACAAAGCAACACCAGTCAAGACAGTTGATATACATGCTATAGGTACTTAACTTTGCACCATATTTTATAGAAAAAAAGTGTTTTATTGTCAACATATTTGAAAAGTTTAAATGTTTGAAATTATTAGTAGCACTCTGGCCGACAAGTTATTTTAAAACAGCTTAACATTAAGTAATTTTCTAGTTTTGAACTCAAGTCGTTTCCCCCTTATATTACAACTATAATACAGTATGAGGAAGTAAACAACATCTCCCAGTATTTACTCCTTAGAATATGGATTACCATGACAGATTATTTTGTACTGTACATCTAAGAGAAAGAAAAATGAATGTACCTGGTTAAACATTTATTTTTGTCCTGAATAAATGATTAGCACAATAGGCCAAGTTGTAAGTTTGCATACAGATCTAATTATTGGAAATCCGTCATAAATTTGTAGATTGCCAAGTTCTATTTGCTCATCACACTTGGGCCCAATTTCATCTATCAATGAATATTTAGAAAGGAAAAACGTGAATATAAAACTTCAATCGAAATACATTGGTGTAATCTAAAACTTAATTAAGCATTAGAAAAGGAAAACTCAAGTAATTTAATAACGTTTCTGTATCGAGACGCCTCTTTTACTGGAACATTTTGTTGATTACAAATATTTCCATTTGTAACTGGTCATCTATTTTCATACGCAAGACTCATTCTCTGTGTGTTATATGGAAGGTTCATCTTCCAATTAATCCATCTCTATGACGTCAAGTTATGACGAGAAGTCAATGTGGGGTAACTGTATCTGCCCTTATGCATTTGAATGGTTTAATTTAATTGCATCAGAACATTTTACCGGAAAATCTGTTTTCTTCGTACATAATAGAGTAACCAGAGTTGTCAGTTTAATGTCCAGAAAGCGTTACCTCGATAGCTAAATTTCGAAAACATAATTTGAATTCCAAAAGCTTACTTATTTATCCCCACTGCTAACATTTGACGGGAATGCAATAAAAGAGAAGTAAGTAAATAGCTTAAATAACTCAAAACTACTGCAGAAATGGTAAAAGCCAAAAGGTTACAAACAGTAAATTTTCCTTGATATTCCCCACCATCTATCCAGTTATTGTGTACGCCAGTTATTGGTTTCGTCCCGCCTAACTTTACAAATGTATTTAATTTGAATATTAGTAAATATTCTGCACTAAAGATGAAGAAGTCTTTTAAATGCTTTGCTGTTCCTATACAGATTACATTTTTCTCATTGATTTATTGGTTTTGACACGTTTTTCATGTGTTATCTTAATGTAACACGATAAGATGGCACGATGACTGTTGATTAATTCTCCGACAGTGTTGTTTTGTACAATTTATGCCGATTGGGGTATTTTATTAACATTTCCTTATTCATATACCGACTTCTCAGATATTTTATCTATACTAAATAATCCGCGTTTTGGTGCAACGCTAACTGAAGTCGCTTTAATTTGTTACCTGTTGCTTGTTCGCCGTAAGATAATCGCAGGTAACTACATTCAAAACGTGCATTGATTCCCTTTTCATTTCAACTATATACTAAGACGGTATGAAAGCTTTTTCCACTGTGATAAAAGATAAGACTTTATTACTGCATAACGTATGCAGATAACTTGAATTTAAAGTCGCAATTAATTGAACTTTAAGATAGATTTAAGGCAGAATTATAATAATTTTCATTTCAAACTTGAACAAAATTTATCTTGCCCGATTTAATGCCTATTTTACCGATACTTTATTTACTCTAAAATAGCAAATTCTTAAAATCATTTATCAACTAAACTTATGTGAAAGTAACCAGACAAGGAATGTGCAATAGTGCCCAAAATAGACGCTTAAGTTTAAAGAAGTGGATTTTAAATGTCCGACATTTATCATTCGATTCTCAACAAGTGCTGAGACAATTCTATTTAACCAAATAGCGAAAGAAAATCATCTTTTCAGAAGGAGATTTACAATTAATAATTTGATTAAAGGGGCACTCCCTATATCTTGCATGCTATATTCTCGAAACATAGATTATTTGTTCAATGAAAAATGATAAATAAATACAATTTCAAAGAAGAACCTATGGCGAAAAATGCCTCATTTTACTAAATTAGTAAATAAAGAGGCTTTCTGTAATAAATCGCATCCAACCATTAATTGTACAAAAACAACTCTACATAGATTATTGAATGGTGTACGGTACTGTAGCATATCTTAAACCGCTGATTTTATCGATAATGACTGGAAAACATACCTGAAAATTTTAGTTTAAGTTATTATTCTCTCAAAAATTAATTATTTTTGTTTTGGAGGTTATTTAGTTCGATATCAGTTATAGGGTCTGTCCCTTTAAAGAAGCATATTCCAAAACAGGGAGCAATTTAAATAACCTTTAAATATGTTTTATTCAAATCAATGAAAGGATTGCCACCAAACCCCAAAGTTTCAATTTTAATTGCCAGTAAACATCGGTACAATAAGCATAATCGTACGTGTTGCAGTTTCGTTAAACCTTCATAAACACATTTTACTGACATTTACTGTTTTCGGCGTAATCCACACACAGAACAAAATACGACCCGCGTGACTATTCTGACTGTACCTACTTTTATGCGGGTACAGTTCGTATTTATTCTGAACAACGTAAAACATTGGTCCTTGATATTCCTTTGATATTTACAGTTTTCGGAGTACTCAGTCTTTAGTCGACCAGACGATGTGAACGATAAAATAACTATAAGGATGATACATTATACTGCAAGGTAATTTAATGGACAAGATTATAACAGTAAAAATAAATCGAGTGTGATTATGTGTCGATCAGGGAAAATGCTTTTTGCGTTGTTCGATTCTTGCATTGAGTTTCGACCCTATCGTCAATCAGATGGTTTGACTGAAGCCGTACTGTTGAGATCACATGTCAGCAGTACGGGAAATGAGCCTGATACATGTGTATGTGATTCAATATTGTGGCAGGGTTGAATACGATTTTTTGGAAATATTTTGTTTGTTTAATCCACAATGACACATTCGACAGTTGATATAAAATGCTCAATTTTGTTGATATTGTATTTGTTATGATTTATTATTTACACTACGAAATAAGAAACCCACATGCATCTTTAAGTTAATGAAATTATCGATTGAAACAGTTTGAGAGATGTTAATCATATGTAATAAAGGCATAAGAAAGGGAGTAAATTGATTATATTGCATTGTACTTTTCGTCAAGAATAGTATTACCAATTAATTGGAACTGAATGCCTCTTGTTTATATGTACTGCTCAATGTGCTACAGTTAATTTTGTCAATTAAATCTTTATTTTAAAGCCATATCAAGTCATTTTTATTTAGTTCATTATATATATTGCCTTTTCAGGCATTTTAAGGATTTTAAACCTTAAGACTATATATAATATATATAATCAAGTATATTGAGGCTCGTATTCGAAGGCAAACAAACACCAGTACGCTTAAGATGGTATTTATACACTGACTCAAATGTATTAATTTTTGTCACAATTCATTCGGATGTAAAAACACATAAAAGGATACAAGGAAAGACTGTTGAACTAGTTACAATGTATAAATCGGATTATTGATGTTAAACAAGAAAGAGAAAATAAAACGATGAGCACTGCAGACAGTTACATGACGAGGGTTTCCATTAGGTTGACAACTTATCCAGATCCTGCTTGTTATCTTTGTGAAATTGTCTACCAATTTAAATTGGATATACGGTGAAATATTTCGCACACTGTGGTAGTATTTTATGTTTCTTACATGCATTAATTGTGGCACTCTATGTGGCTGAATGTAATGTCTTAGTGCAGTATGTTTTGTCTTGTCTTTGTATTAGCTGTGAAAAGGGAACGATACCCGATGTGCGGCTTGGTATCAAAATGTACTTGTTATTGACCTTTGGATAATAAAAGACTATTTGTTTTATATACGACATCAGCGACTATATACACATTGCTGAGCTAATAGTTACTGTGTGTGTAAATTACATACTGAGATTATTTGGATACTTAAAGAAAAGATAAGGAATTGATGATTTATATTTAACAAAATCCATTTAAACCAGAGTTAGTTGGGTTTTTCAAAAAATAAAATTACATGTGATTTCAAAACGCCTTACTCTAAACCGTTCCATCATCCATTATTATAATTATATATCTTTAGATAAAGGGAACAAAAATAAACATGGTCTTGTAATAACCATTCATCAACAAACATTGTGTTTATCTTCTCAAATTAGAAGGTACCCCAAATAGCTACAGTGACTTAAGTTCTGAATCTCCATAATTATCTCCGACATTTGTCATCACTTTTCTTGTGTTTTAGTATCTATCAGTCAAACTAAATATGTTTTATAGTGTTATATGTAGCTCATTGAAAGGTGATAACACATTCTTCTGAACTTGGAAAACGATTTTGTTATCTTTCGTCACAATTGATCAATTTTCTAAAACTTAATGTGTGTTTGCTATCCTTTACTTTAAAGGTTACATTTAGATATTTACTCTCTAATCCATTACATCAAGTTACACTTTTAAATCTGTATTACTTTCTTTGCTTGAAATAAATTCTACCTATCATTCTGATTTATTCCCTCCACCATTATCATGCTGCTTTAGGTAAAACGGATAATAAGCATTGAAGGCACAAATCCATTGTTAAACACTATCATTAAATCGTATGCGTTAAAGACAGACCTTGGCCATAGTTTTACATAGTGACAGTCGAATTACATGTCGAGTGCGTTACACTACACAAGGCTATTAATAACATCTCTAAATGTTATGCCTTCAAATACTATTCATCATACCAATATCCTTTCGGAATGAATGATGAAAGAAAAAACATTTCATTATTTACCGGAATTAACATCTCGCACAATAGATCGAGTTGTCAATTTACATATACGAGACATGATTACATGTATTGCAAAACTGTCGTAAATGTGAAGATTAGCAAATTATATTTGCCCATCACATCATGGTTCATTTTCATTTATCAATGGATATTTAGAAACTAATAAACGTGAGTTTACAATCAAATAGGAATACATTGGTCCAGGAGTAATCTGCAATAGAAAACGCAAATATTTCAATTACTTCTCGTTTTCGAGACGCTTCATTTACTAGAACATATAGATGATAACAGATATTCCTAAGCGTAGCTAGACATTTATATTCATTAGCAAGTCTCTTTCGCTGTATTTAATACGGCTAGTGTATTTTCTATAATTTATCTATTAGATCTGTATTTGGGTATTATTTCTCTAAGTCAAACTATACAAGAAGGGAATGTGCCAATATTAGGCAATTATAGCTTATTTATCTGAAAAATGTTTACAATGAAACAAATAAGTGTTCATGAAAAACCAAATCATTTCTCTGTACAAATAGAGTAACAAACAGTCTGACTTACCGACTCTGGGACTTCTCCCTGGGTGAACTTGCCAAGACTCATAACAGTCGCAGGTTGTTGAGAGACATATGCGGATACAAGGGAATCCGGGTACCAGACCCTACCTCCTTTACAAAAAGACTCCTTGGTTCTTGCTTACATGATCGGTGTATAGCATCGATACACGTGAGACTACCTCTGGGTTGCTAACGGGTACAAATAATGAAAAAAATATTTCGTTCTTTTGTTGAGTGTCTCGCAAAATGAAACGAGTTGTCAATTTGCATATAGGTTTGATTATTGCAATCCGTAATGAATGCGAAATTGCCTATAAATATTTGTTCTTTAAATGTAGGCTCAGTTTCATTTATCAATGAATATTTACAAAGAGAAAAATATGAATTTACAAATTTAATGGGAAGACTTGACCTAATCCAATATACTCAGCCGTTCATTTAGCACTGGCCAAGGAAAATCCAAGCATTTTTATTAATTACTTCTATTTTTGGAGACGCATCAATGAAAATGCTGTTGATTATGGATACTTCTAAGCGTAGCTTACCATCTATTTTCATTAGTAAGACTGTTTCACTGTGTCTTATATGGCTGGTTTGTATTCCGAACTTTATCAAATAAATCCATCTATTAGAAATATTTTTGTACATGTTTTTGTAAATGAGTATTGATAGCAAAACAGTTTATTTCTACCTGCAAACAGAGTAATAACATTTATAAATATAAGGAACAAAACAGCCTGACTACAACTGTGTTACAATGTTTTTGCTCAAAAATAGCTATATGTTAAAACAACCTAAATCAGTGAGTTGAAAAGGAATCAAGATTGTCTTTGATATAAATAACGGACGAAAATTTATTTCTTGTATTAAGATAAGCTATCATTTGATAATCCTGTAAGAATCACAAGAATTGGCTAACACCTAAGTTTACTAATGAGTAAGTATTCCTGATGTTTCAGAGCGTCTATCCAATTACCGTAAAAGGCAGTTGTTTGGATTCATCTCACCTAATTTTCTATCTGATAAGGCACTCTAACATGGAAGACAAATGCGTCAACCGTATGAATAGTTTGATTGTTTTTAACATATGACCTTTTTCCAATTCCTTAATTGTTCAAAATATTACAGTAAGGAATGGGTCATTGTTAGGTTACTATATTAACTGTAGTTCATTTGTATGATATCAAATTCAAAATGAATCGAATGAGTATTGATAGGAAAAAAGTTTACTTCTAAATGCAAAATAGAGTAACAACATTTATCAATATAAGGAACCAAACAGATTGACTACAACAATGTTTTTGCTCAAATTAGCTATATGTTTAAACAATCCAAATCCAGAAGTTGAAAAGGAATCAAGATTGTCTTTGAGATATATAAAATATAATACGAATATATACGAAAATTTATTTCTTGTAGGCTAAGCTATCATTTGATAACCCTGTAAGAATCACAAGAATCGGTTAACACCTAAGTTTACCAATGAGTAAGTATTCCTGATGTTTCAGAGCGTCTATCCAATTACCGTAAAAGGCAGTTGTTTGGATTCCTCTCACCTAATTTTCTATCTGATAAGGCACTCTAACATGGAAGACAAATGCGTCAACCGTATGAATACTTTGATTGTTTTTAACATATGACCTTTTTCCCAATTCCTTTATTAAAATGCATCATGTATTCTCTTGCATTTTGATTGAAAATACAAAATCAACTCTTAAACTAGCCTCCGTGTTTTAGCAGTTTTTTGGATTGTTTTCCGCAGTGTCACTTTTTTAACCATTAATATTACAGCCCATTATTTTGGTCCTATTATCTATAACAACGAAGAAAAAAACTGGCAGCGGTGGGATTCGAACCCACGCCTCCGAAGAGACTGGTGCCTAAAACCAGCGCCTTAGACCGCTCGGCCACGCTACCTTATAAACGAGAAGTTTGTATTAAGCAAGCTAAAACCTCACTGTATTTTAAAGATAACATTGTAATCTATACCGTAAATGTAGCTATGTTAAAGTGCAAGTTGGTACAACAAGTGGCCGGTTAGCTACGATTGTAGCACGTAAGTCGTGGATTCGACCGACATACTAGCCTTTGTATTTTAAACCCGAACCGGGTTATCTGCTTCATACTGTTTTATGTACATGTCAGAATGTATGTTATCAGCTCATATTTACTCTGAGAGTCCAATATAGTAACTGATAATGCCTTTTATTTAAAATTTACAGACGTTAAACAGGTCTACCATAAGTATAAAAACTATGGTAGATTTGCCTAATTTATGATTCGGTTTAATTCTATATTTATTATCGAAGTTTTTTCTTTGTTTAATTACATTTTGAAGCCTATTTATAATTTACCTTTACAATTTTATTTTCTTCCGCAAATATATTTATGTAAGTTAATGATGGGTTAATATCAACAAAAGAAAGCCTGTTGACTCAGTCGGTTAGAGCGACGTTTATAACGCGAATATATTACGAGAGAAAAAAATAATTATATCAACTACTACAGCGTACTGTATTGATAAGATAAAGAATTGATGTATCCACTTCATAGTTGCATTTATATAGTTGGCCGGTTAGCTCAGTCGGTTAGAGCGTCGTGCTAATAACGCGAATGTCGTGGGTTCGACCCCCACACTGGCCAGTTATTTTTTTGACCTGGATAGAATTTTATCTGCTTAGTATTATTACAATTTTTATTCTTCATTAGTTATGCTTCATTTTCAGAGTGTATGTTATCAGCTTCCTTTTGACTAAACAACTTGACAACCACTAGTACTAAAATGGTAGATTTGCCCATATGCTATAAGTTAAATTTGTAATACCATTTTTGGATCTACTAATAATAAAGCTTCATATATTTCTGTAAATTTGTTATATGTTATTCCAGAAATAGTTTGATAAATACACACATAATACCGGAAATTAAAAGAAAAAGACTGGCAGCGGTGGGATTCGAACCCACGCCTCCGAAGAGACTGGTGCCTTAAACCAGCGCCTTAGACCGCTCGGCCACGCTACCGTTGTCGATTTATTCTTTCATACTTTAAGCAGTCCCACAAGGTTCATTCTTTTATTGTTACGAAACTAATATTCCAAGTATAAGATCGAATGACTCAAACAAGGCCGCTGAATTTTGACCGTTGCGTCACTTTTTGTTTACAATTTTATACTCTAACAGGAATAAATAGGTATATTTCACTCATTTCGTTCAATACAAAACTATAGCGTAGTGGTTAACAGAATAGTCATGTAATAACAAAAGCAGAATATACTCACTATTCAACTTCTAGTAAAATGTGTACAGAAATCGTCATGATTTAAAGGGGCCTGAGCGAAAGAAACAAAATATATAATACAGATTTCAAATTTTAAAACTTAGCATACCGACACATTTTCAAGATACAATCTGGTTGTAGACAAAGATCTACAATACCAGACGATGGCATATTGAATATTCTCTTGTCTGAAAAGTACTTAATGCAATGTTTGTTTTCGCTGAAATACGATATCGTAGAACTGAGCACTAATGTAACCGTTAACAATTATTTCTACATTAACATAAGACCGATGCATATAACGTATAGGGCTACATTAATTTGAAGCTAGTATAATAACTTGATTGATTTAATCGTCCGGGATAATTGATAGTGACAACTGAACTCGGGTAGTCGTGTTGCTCACGTCAGTACCCTGAAGTTACTTACAATAACTACAATGTAGGTGTCAGATCCATGAAGTTACTTACAATACCATATGCAGATACAAGACAATCCGGGTACCAGACCCTAGCTCTTTTACGAAAAGACCCCTTGGTTCCTGCTTACATGCTCGGTGTATGAGAGATTTCCTCTGGGTTTCTAGCCAGTTCATCTATAGATGGGTAGGAAACACAGAAAAGTGTTTCTGAAATATCCAGTGCCGCGGCTGTGATTAGATCGGAGGAACTCCGGAATGGTAGTCAAGAGCGTTAACCACTCGACCACTGCACCACCCATGTGGTATTATTATACTTGTCTTAGGCTCTCTGAAACCGCCCTAGATCGAAGTTCTAAATCTGTTTATAAATAAAATTTAGGTAAGATTAGTTTTTTCAAATTTCCAACAAAACCTTTACGACGCTGATATTTTAAGTCATCTTACATATAACATAACATGAATCCAAACTGAAGCAATATTAGTCAGACTTTTGATATGCATATTTCACTTTGTATCATGTATTAGCGACAAAAGGAATTTGAGACATCTGATATTATTAGTAGCATTTTTGTTAACTTGTTGTTCTCAAAACCACCAATTTGAAACACAGATTTTTTTTCTCCTTATAATAGCTTACGACTGCACTAGAAAATATCAATGCAGCAACTAAGAATTAATTCACTGAGTACTTGCTACATAATTATACGAAATTCCTAGTAAAAGGCAGTTGTTTGGATTCATCTCACCTAATTTTCTATCTGATAAGGCACCCTAACATGGAAAACAAATGCGTCAATCGTATGAATACTTGATTGTTTTTAACATATGACATTTTCCCCAATTCCTTTATTGAAATGCTTTACATAGTCTCTTACATTTTTATTAAAAATACGAATTAACTCTTAGATTAGCCTCCGTGGTTAGCCGTTTTTTTTATTGTTTTCCGCATTGTCACACTTTTAACTATTAATATAACAGCCCATTATTTTGATCTTATCGGATTATCGCTATTATCTACAGCAATGAAAAAAAAACTGGCAGCGGTGGGATTCGAACCCACGCCTCCGAAGAGACTGGTGCCTAAAACCAGCGCCTTAGACCGCTCGGCCACGCTACCTTATAAACGAAAAGTTAGTATTAAGCAAGCTTAAAACTGACTGTATTTGTATTTCAATCTATATCGTGTATGTAGCTATGTTAAAGTGCAAGTTGCTACAACAAGTGGCCAGTTAGCTACGTTTGTAGCGCGTAAGTCGTGGATTCGACCGACATACTAGCCTTTGTACTTTAAACCCGAACCGGGTTATCTGCTTCATACTGTTTAATTTACATTTCAGAATGTATATCATCAGCTCATATTTACTCTGAGAGTCCAATATAGTAACTGATAATGCCTTTTATTTAAAATTCACAGACGTTAAACAGGTCTACCATTAGTATAAATGCCTAATTTATGATTCGGTTTAATTCTATAATGATTTTTCTTTGTTTAATTACATTTTGAAGCCTATTTGTAATTTACCTTTACAATTTTATTTTATTTCGAAATATATTTATGAAACGGTTTAATGATGGGTTAATATCAACAAAAGAAACCTGTTGAGTCAGTCGGTAAGAGCGACGTTTATTACGCGAATACATTACGAGAGAAAAAAATAATTATATCAACTACTACAGCGTACTGTAGTGAAAAGATAAAGAATTGATGTATCCACTTTATAGTTGAATTTATATAGTTGGCCGGTTAGCTCAGTCGGTTAGAGCGTCGTGCTAATAACGCGAATGTCGTGGGTTCGACCCCCACACTGGCCAGTTAAATTTTTGACCTGGATAGAATCGTATCTGCTTAATACTAAATCATTTTTATGAACGTTATGTTTCATTTTCAGAGTGTATGATATCAACTTCCTTTTGACTAAACAACTTGCCAACCACTAGTACTACAATGGTAGATTTGCCAATATTTTATAATTTTAATTTTTTTTTTTTGTAATACTTCTTTTGGAGCTACTTATAAAAAGCTTTATATATTTCTGTAAAATTATAATATGTTCTTCCAGAAACAGTTTGATAGATACACACGTAATAACGGAAATTAAAGAAAAAGTCTGGCAGCGGTGGGATTCGAACCCACGCCGCCGAAGAGACTGGTGCCTTAAACCAGCGCCTTAGACCGCTCGGCCACGGTACCGTTGTCGATTTATTCTTACATACTTTTCTGATTGATGATTGTCCGTCGTCCGTCAACTTTTTGATTCAAATGACATCTCCTCTGTAACCACTAGGCCAATGTTGATAAGACTATGCAGGAATATTCCTTGCATGAAGCTCTACCAAAATTGTTCAAAGAATTCCATTCCATGCAGAACTCTGGTTGCTATGGCAACAAATAGGAAAACAATCTTCTTCTCTGAAACCACAAGGCCTAGAGCTAAGATATTTAGCATTTTCTAATAGACCTCTACCAAGATTGTTCAAATGATGACCCCCGGGTCAAAACTGACCCCGCGCGGGTGGTCACTAAGTTTTGCATAGGCTTATATAGGATAAACTTTAAAAATCTTCTTCTCTGAAACCACAAGGCCTAGAGCTTAGATAATATCTATTTGGTATGTAGCATTGGCTAGTGGACCTCTATCAAGATTGTTCAAATGATGACCCCCGGATCAAAATTGACCCTGCACTGATGGTCACTTAGTTTTGCATAGGCTTATATAGGAAAACCTTTAAAAATCTTCTTCTCTGAAACCACAAGGCCTAGAGCTAAGATATTTGGCATGTAGCAGTGTCTAATAGACCTCTACGAAGGTTGTTCAAATTATGACACCCGGATCAAAACTGACCCCGCAAAGGGGGTCATTTAGGTTTACATAGGCTTATATAGGAAAAACTTAAAACATCTTCTTCTCTGAAACCACAAGGCCTAGAGCTTAGCTATTTGGCATGTATCATTGTCTAGTAGACCTCTTCAAAGCTTGTTCACATTATGCCCCTGGGGTCAAAATTGACTTTGCCCGGGGGGTCACTCTTTTACAAAGACATATATAGGAAGACCTATTTGGTTTATAACATTATCTAGTGATCTTCCACCAGGCAAGTGGACTGACTTGTACCAAGGTGAGCGATATAAGGCCATCTTGGCCCTCTTGTTATAATTTACCTTTACAATTTTATTTTCTTCCGCAAATATATTTATGAAACGGGTTAATGATGGGTTAATCTCAACAAAAGAAAGCCTGTTGACTCAGTCGGTAAGAGCGACGTTTATAACGCGAATCTAAAGCCATTTAATTATTCCATGTTTTCGGAATCTTTAGAAGATTGTAAACGATTTAAACAGAAACAATAGAATAGATAAAACGAATTATATCAACTACTACAGCGTACTGTATTGATTTGATAAAGAATTGATTGATATAGGTGGCCGGTTAGCTCAGTTGGTTAGAGCGTCGTGCTAATAACGCGAATGTCGTGGGTTCGACCCCCACACTGGCCAGTTAAATTTTTGACCTGGATAGAATTGTATCTGCGTAGTATTATTACATTTTTCTGATAGTTATGTGTGTATGTCATCAACCTACTTTTGAATAAACGACTTGCCAACCACTAGTACTAAAATGGTAGATTTGTCCATATTCTATAAGCTAAATTTGTAATACCATTTTTGGATCTACTAATAATAAAGCTTTATATATTTCTGTAAATTTATTATATGTTATTCCAGAAATAGTTTGATAGATACACACGTTATACCGGAAATTAAAAGAAAAAGACTGGCAGCGGTGGGATTCGAACCCACGCCTCCGAAGAGACTGGTGCCTTAAACCAGCGCCTTAGACCGCTCGGCCATGCTACTGTCGTTCTAATCACAGGGCTTTTCGTAATCGTTCAATATGACCATATTCTGCCGTTTTCTGTGATATTACCGTTCAAAGTGACTATCAAAATTTTAAATACAATATTTATCAGTGATTTATATTCATAGAATAATAAACATTGCCATAGTTATAACCCAAAATTTATTGACATTGAATATAGAGAAAATCTGTAAAAAATCTTTTTTGACTATCCTAGTCAAAAATAAAAATTCCACCCTTTCGGTTATGTTTATCTTAATTAGTATTTGTCAATAACAGAAATTACTTAAGTTGGTTAAACTTACTTATTATATGTTTTAAAGCATCCACTTAGTCTTCAGTATCATTCTAAACGATAAACCAATGTGACCATTTTGAAGGGTCATATAGCTTTAACTATTGTAATGAATGATTTGTTTGAATTTTATTTCCGCCAAGATCTTTTACATTAGATGGAATCGTAGTGAACTGTTAACAAAAATAAAATTAGAACTACACAAATAAATAATCAATTTTTGTCTGCAACAGTTAAAAACAAATTTTGTTCAACATATTGCCTTACATTGTAATTATAAGGCAGGCAATGTGAATTTGTCGAAGACAAGAGATCAGTGCTAATTGCTTCTCGTGTTTTGATCTCTTCAACATATGCTAGACTAAGTCCTTTCAATTGGTTATTAACTTTGTTACCACTGCTCTAAAGTATATCAGATTCTGAAGACGTAAGGCGAATGGTTTAAACCTTAGAAATATCATGTTTTCGTTGATGTTAATAAGCGAAGAAAAGTGTTTCATATATTTAGGGTGTTTTGTCTTTGTTCGTTTTGTCGGCTATCCGCACATATAATGTATCATGTTACCATCAATTAAAACAATTTACATTATTATCGTTTGCACAAATACTACCAAGTCTGATCTAAAACAAAAATGAGATATATAATTGCTTATGCCCTTAAAGCACTTATATTTAAGATTCTCATCCAAAACAAAATTCGTATCAAACTGTTATATTTCGTGGATTGAATGATCATTGGTAATAAAATCGCCTTGGGACATACTCTAAAACTTCCGAATCTAATAAATAAAAGACACGTTATCTCTTGACAATTTCAGGCTTGTCTAGGTCGCAGGCTTTAAACTGTTTTTAGACTCTTTTTTTCCCGACGTATTTCGAATGTTATCATATATTGTATGTGACCTTAGAATCAGGTGAAGTAACCAGGAGAATTTTATATCCGGCCCATATGTATTTTCTTTATGAAGGAATGTCTTTAAATTTGCAGTAAAGTATTAAAAGCTGACATATGTTGAGCATTCTTAAGATGATTATTAAACACGCACTGGTTTGAAGTGTGAATTAATAATTTGACAATCATTAAGGATACTCAGAAATCTTCTCAAAACTGCCTTAACTGGCTTCATTTTCCTAATTCTGTTCAAGCAATAGTAGTTTAACACATGCAACGGGGTGGTAATTTCAAGTTATTGTCCCATACAACAGACATTGAAAACTCCTTTTTTAAATCTCCAAATTACAATTTCTCCTAATGTACATCCACTTATTGAGCTAACTAATAATTCGTCATTCAACTTATAAACTATAATTCCAAACAAAAGTGTTCAAACACTGCCACTGTTTAAATCTGTCTGAGCGATGAATCTGAAATATTATAATATTAAAATGTCCAGGTTATAAATTTAAAATATGACATCTGACAAACGCTTCTTTTCTAACTTAAAACATCGATGTAAGAGTACTGATGCAACGCCTTAAAACAATACTTAGCATCACTGCGAATTTACTACAAACTTCACCGCAGAAAACCGACATACATATATACGAGTACAATAAAGACCTTGGCAACTTTTCCTGGAAAGCGGATTTACGAATGTATGATAATGGAGATGTCTAAATCGTCAACAAACAGAAATGGCCGTATTTACAGGCTACATGTTCTATGTCAGTAACGTTTCAGAGAGTAAGGACGAAATTCATTTCGTTTTTCCAGAATGAATATCCAGGACAATAGCTCAACTTGTCAATTTTTATATAGATCTGATCATCGTACACCCGCCATAAATGTGAAATTTACACTTGTATTATAAGTCTAATTCATGATGGAATATTCAGAAAAGTAAAGAATACAAATCAAATTGAAATGCATTGTCGTCATGCAATAAACTTAGCCGATCATTAAGCATTAGCAAAGGGAAACGCAAACCTTTAAATTACTTCTACATTTCAAGACGTCGAATTTACAGGAAAACGTACATTTGATTTAAGCGGAGATAGCCTTCTATTTTGATTATCAAGACTCTTTTACTGCATGGTATATGGTTGGTTTATCTTCCAAGCTTTATCCAATTAATTCATCACCTGGAAATAGTTTTGTTTATCAAAAGTGACAAAAAGAGAACGAGTCAGTGTGAGGTAGCGATAAAATTCAACTACATCGAAACGAAAGAAATGAGTATTCGCAAACGCACATTTATGTTTTGCAAAAATCTTTAAACATGTTTCCGTTAGGACCCTTCTTTCAAAAGTATATTGAAAGATCATTATGGAAGGAGTAATAAATGGACTTGATAATAGGTTAATACGGACAACAGTATGCCCCGTCGGTTCGACCCCATCATTGAGCAATTTCAGAGTACGAATTGATGTAATTCATAGTATCATATTGTAATGCTACCGCTATCATATGTATACTTTTCATTCCTATTATTACACGTATTATTACACAATGTGTTAGGTTGGCGTGTTCATTTTACATAACTATAGGTGTTCTAATCGTTAGAACAGTCTCTTAGAGCAGGAGTGTAACAGAAATGCAATAAATGAATATATTTACGTTTCTTTCTTAGAAAACAGTGGGTAGTTTATCCCAATATTGACTGACAGTATGCATCATTTGCTGTCTTACATTTTGATATAAATACGAACGGCTTTATGTACTTCACTATTTCGCTAGGCTACATGTATATTCCTACATTATCACTTTCATGTCCCTTTTGAATACTACCTTAAAGCTGCTCGCTCTCAGTTACCGTTGAAAAAAATATTTTTCAAAATAATTGACATTCTTATTCATTAATATCAAACTAAAGGCTAGGAAAAAAATTAGCAAAAATCTAGGTAGGAATTTCGCAGAAATCGATTGAAAAGGTCGGTTACACAGCACCGCTACACTATATGTTTATATTGAAATTTCAAAAGCGTTTGCAACGCTTTTGAATTTGGTAGCGCACTTTTTGAAATATACGTGACATGAATTTATACTGGAGCCTTTTTATATCACCGTATGTTCTGAAATACGTTATTTATATACAGTTTGAAGAATTTTATTTTTTTACCAAAATCTGAGAGCGAGTAGCTTTAAAACTCGCTGTAATCGACCTATCGGTTCAAAAAGGAAAAAAAAGATTTGGCAGCGGTGGGATTCGAACCCACGCCTCCGAAGAGACTGGTGCCTTAAACCAGCGCCTTAGACCGCTCGGCCACGCTACCGTTGTCGATCTATTCTTACATACTTTAAGCAATCACAGAAGGTTCATTCTTTTGTTACTCCGAGTATAAGACCGAATGACTCAAACAAGAACAGTACTATGCCACCGCTGAATTTTGACAGTTGCGTCACTTTTTGTTTACAATTTTATACTCTAACAGGAATAAATAGGTTTATTTCACTCATCTCGTTCAATACAAAACTATAGCGTAGTGGTTAACAGAATAGTCCTGTAATAACAAAAGCGGAATATACTCACTATTCAACTTCTAGTAAAATGTGTTAAAAACCCGTCATAGTTTTAAGGGGCCTGGACGCAAAAACCAAATTATATAATAAAGGTTTCAAAGTTTAAAATTTAGCGTACAAACACATTTTCAAGATAAACAAGACGATGTCATATTGAATATCATCGTGTCTGAAAATTACTTAATACAATAATTTTGTTTTCGCTGAAATACTATATTGTAGAACTGAGCACTAATTTAACCGTTAGCATCTGCAACTGAATACATGTAATTATTTGTACATTAACATCTGACCGATGCATATAACATACATGTATCAGGCTACATTAATTTGTAGCTAGTATAATAAGTTGATTGATGTTATCGCCCGGGATCATTGCTGGTGACAACTGAACTCGGGTAGTCATGTTGCTCACGTCAGATACAGTAACTAGGTCTTAACCATTAACTTTCATATACGTGCAAACATTGTAATCAAATCTTATCAGCTAAAAACAGGTTCCTCTTTAAAGTTGGATAACATGGAGTTAGATAATATGCAAAAACAAAAATAACCCCAAACGTTTATACGATATAATGTGATAAGTGATAAGACATTTGTCGTTAAGGGGATGCTATTAATCATTCCATTGTAAATCTATCTTTATCTGAATTTAGATTAATACGCATAATGTGATTTATATAAAACTCAGTATTTTCATAAAAATTCATTAAGTGCTAAAACATGAAAACATTGATGAATAAAATATGAAAATCAAACATTCATTTTCTGAATGAGGCACATTTACAGCATCTTTATTTCTTAATATAGCAAGTATGTACATATTTACACATTGATTACTGATTATGTGTACAAATATAGTACATATGTATAAACATTAAGTATAATCCATATAAAAATGTAATAAAAATGGTATTTTCTCCGCAATTGTCTGATTTTAGTCGTATTTATTTTCCTGTTAACGACAATAGCCTTTTAATATATATTTTTCAACTAATCTTGTATTGAAATTACCAAATAAACTAAATAAGGAAACGATAATACGATGGTGTCCAAAATAGCTGCAAAAGCTTACAGAAATAGATGTCTTAATGTCTATAATTATCTCGGTGATTTATCATCCTCTTTTCACACCAGAATAGTTCAGACAAACCAAACATATTTAGTAATATTACTCATTGAAATTTTAAAAGGCGTTCAGTTGAATCGTAATTCGAGTTTGTTTACATCTTGTTTTTAAACCTCGTATGTTACAGCATTAATTTGATATATTACATGTAAATTTAGATAAATATATTTATCTAAAAACATTTACCCAAACTTTAAAACAATAACATCATTAACTTCGAAAATCGAAGTAATTTCGTTGCTTTAGTCATATTCGACCTATTTTTTTAACCACTTCACCAGCCAGTATCGTGTTTCTTTTGGAAAAGAAATTAAGTCAAGCTATTCGAGGCATTTGATATTCATGCTCATAACAAATACTTTTACTTTATGATGAAATGTAATGTAGCTACATGTATCTCATCTGAGACTTTTAGCGTTTAAGAATTATAAGTAACCCTTTTGATCGATAGCTTATTGTTTAATCCACCAAATTGTACTCATTTCTACCAACAAAATTAACATCTCTGCAGCGACGACGACTTAAAGTTATCAATACTGTAAATGAGTAAGATAACATCTATTGACAAATTGCTATTAAATTCAATGCAAACACTACCATATTCTTATTAGTTAAAAACAGGCATTTGCCACTTTTTCCCCTTGAAAGTCGAGATTCATGTAATTACATAATAGAAAAGGACTGCCTTCCTTATCATTACCCCTTTCTGGGGAAAGCAGAAAAAAATCGTTCTTTTGCGGAATAAATGTCTTGCACAATAGACCGAGATCTCAATTTCATATAGATCTGATTAGCAAGAATCCGTCATAAATGTGTAGATTGCCAAGCTTTATTTGCCCATCAGACTTCGGTTCAATTGTATTTATCAATGGCTATTAAGAAAGAAAAAATGAGATTGAAACCCAACCGCGAGACATTATCCTAATCTAATAAAGTTATCCGTCCATTTAGCACCTGCAAAGGAAAACCAAAATATTTCAATTTATACTAGCTTTCGAGACGCCTCATTTACGGGAAATGTAGTTGATTACAGATATATCCATCTATTTTCATTAGCAAGACTCTTTCAGTGTACATGTATGTTATCTTTCAAACAGCATCAATTATCTAATCTATCTGAAATATTTGTGTACGTCAAAAACTGACAAACAGAGAACGGATCAGCGTGATGTAATTATATTAACTATGATTCATTTGTATGATATAATTCAAACTGCAACAGAATGAAACAAGTGAGTTCTCATATACAATGCTCTATTTTCCCGTAAAATTGTCAACAAATTAATATTTTCTGAGCAACTTAGTAAATATAAGAATGCAAAAAACGTGTGTGTAAATGACTACTTCAACAACGTTTTGTGGACAATGTTAAAGATCTTTTGTTGAATGATAATACTACCTTGTTTTAGAGACCAACACCTCCGATGACACTGTAACCTAAAACCAGCACATTAGACCACTCGTCTACGCAACCGTATACAGTTTTCTGCACGGCCTGTGTGATACATTGTATATATATACTAACTTAAGGCTTTTTGTCGAGCAGTATCGCCTGCTTCTATCGTATAACAGTAAAGGCGGAAAGTTTAAAATTTAAAACCGTTCCTAGGAAGAACCAGTACTAGAACCATCGCCTTTCTGAGAATCCAAGCTTTCTCTCATAATGAGACATTTTCGTTAGCACAGCCCGAACTGATTATATGTACTTCAATAAAAATGAATTACATTCAATGACTTTAATACAACTCCATCACGATTGTGGTTTTCGTAAACACCAAACTTAAAGGCGCAGTTTGTGCATATATAAACGCAAATAATTTACTGATCTTTTAGAATGAATTTGTCAGTATCCTTTATTTGCAAACTTTTCAGTATATGAAGCGATAACCTTTGGCACGAACCCGAAATTCGGTTGGCAGTATTTTTGTACGAATCGTCAAATACATATAAACATATTAACCAATTACTAATTTCTATATTAAATTGCTTAAATACAGCTATTTACTTTTTATCATGATTTCCAGTCTTTCGCGTCTTGCACGACTACCTTTATTTTGAAGATATACCTTTATACAAACAATCAAAAAGCGAACGAACAGCATGTTAAACATGATGCAAACAGATCCTGGTTACATGTGCTGTAACAACATATATCTGCGGGTAGGCGTGCAAAACTACCCCATCTCATTTTCTACAAAGCTGACACTTCAGATTAAGTCAATGTACTCAAAACAAGTCTGCTCATTATCTGTCTAAATAGCTACAAGTAGATATAACCATCACGCGTGTATATAGTCAGAATCTGTTGACTTGCGCCACGTTATACTCTCAACGACGGTTAATGTAATATTGGTTAGTGTCATATAATATGGAAGCCATGTGGCCAATTTATCAGATGCAAATGTCACACGTTGTCAGATTACATTAAAGACTTTAAAAACATCCAGGGTCTTTCGGGATTTTCATGTCTGGTATACTAGCAAAGGATGATAACCTTACAAAGTGCAAAAAGTGGAATTGTGCATGTAGCTTCTGAAAAGTGATGCCAACTGGACAATGATTTGAAAGCTGTTTAACATCTTGAGATGAAAGTAAACGCTTTTAGATATAAGGTTAACATCTATTTGTTGTAAGAACCTTCGAGGTTCTGACGTGAGCAACATGACTACCCGAGTTCAGTTGTCACCAGCAACTATCCCGGACGATGACATCAATCAACATATTATACTGGCTATGAATACAGTATCCTGATATGTAGATGTTAATTCAGTTACATACTAAATCAATTATGCTTAGGGTTAACTTTATGTTTAGTTCTTCGTTGTCGTATTTCAGCGAGAATATGTTATTCATAAGAACTTTTCAGACGAGAGAATATTGAATATGCCACCATCTGCTTGTGTAGATCTTGTTTACAATTTGATATTATCTCTAAAATTTGCCTGTATGCTAAATTTAAAACTTTGACATTTCAATTACATGTATATAACTATGCTACCTTGACAGTTTTTGTACGGTTTTTAGTAGAATTATTTCGAACAAAAGCGAGTGTGGTCAGTCGGTTAGAGCGTGGTGCTTATAACGCGATAGTCGCCAGTACGACTCCCTCTTATTTGAATTGAAATAATTTAGGTATCATTAATATTACTACAGTATTCATATGTATACTTGTTATTCCTTATATATCTATAGTATAATATTTACTTTCCCGCGTTTCGCAGTATAGCGGGAAAGTTTTGTCTTCCAGTTACGGTTAGTTGAACCGCTCAG
>JAUMHA010395430.1:0-11564 GCA_032359765.1 Saxidomus gigantea
CTGAGATATGAACTAATGGCATGGCAGACAGTGAAACAGATCTGTAGCAATAAAATCTTGTTTACACCCACAAAAAACCTAATTGTGAATAAGTCTACTGATTCATCATCTTCTGCTCATTATAGAAAACCACAGCTACAGTGCAACCTCTCAGGGGTAAATAGCCTTGGGAACGCAGAATCATGTTTGTTATTGGATGTGTTGTTCTGAAGAGGTCAATTCCTTATATATCTGACGCAACAGGAAAGTGTGTCCTTTTAGGGAGGTTGTTGCTCTAGGGAGGTGTCGTTCGAACTGTATAACCTGATCGACAAATGTATACTTACCCATCATGCCCTGTCTGAACTATAGAGGATATTGCCAATTTCATTAGTTCGCAGCTCATTTGTAATCTTGTTGAATTGGTTAAGGAATACACAAAACGTACACATCTATTAATCCTGCAGTCTTAACGTTGCTATGTTTTAAAGTCTGGTTGAAAGAAAGGAAAGTAAATTCTCAAACTGACTGACAGCTTTAGAGATGAAACATAAAGGAGAAGATGTAGTACAAGTACTTATAGATCTAATGAATCACTGTACACGGAAGTAGGTAGATGTTTTAACCCTCACCCCTGCTAAATTCTTAAAATAGAAACATCCATCCTGAAATTTGGTCAATACTATTATTGGAGTTCAACACAAAACAGTCTTAAGTCATATGAAATAAAGAAGGATATATGACTGTTTTGCAGTGAACGCTCCAAATTTAGTTGTATAAAGGAAGTTGTGAAAACTAACCTGACTGAATTGCGACAATTTGAGACCATAATTATTGCACTGATATGAAAGCCGATCATGATCTACACTGGTGAAAAGGGCAGAATCACTTGCTGTCAGCACGGTAAATGATTAAACATTGATGCAGCTCTTCAAAATCGGCCATCTTCAGACCATAAACAACCCGTCTATCATCGTCCTGGCTTATTATTCTGGTAAACTAAGAACACGTGTTCCAAATTGTCGCTCACAATGACCGTGAAATTTTGAACATATGACCCCCAACACTGACTGCATGATACAAATAAAGCTGAAAAATCTCTGCACCGTTCTCTCAAATCCTGATAATGACTATAATAAACTATTCTAAAAGAAAACATTTTAATAATGCTGACACTGTTAATCAAAACCTTCATCATTTTGTTAACAATGGCAAGTGGGTTCCTCTTTCCCAAAATGAAACTTTGGTATTGATAAATATGAAGGAAATGCTGTAAAGTTTTCAGAAAACTGACAACAGATCACCATATAAAAAATATCTGACATTTTCAAAATTCAAATTGATCTGTAGCCATAAAATCTTGTTTACATCCCAAAAAAGCCTAATTGTCAATAAGTCTACCAATTCATCATCCCTGACAATTTTCAAAAATTGCTTCACAATACCCTGACCTTGAAAAGAAATCTCAAGCTTTTCAATGACATATGAGAACCCTGCAGTCTGTTGTCTTAACAATTGCATTAATCTTTCAAAAAAGGATACTGTTGTATATTTTGTAATGAGGCAGGGTCTGCATCAAATGACTGTTGATAAAGGGCAGCTAATCTGTCACTGATTTTCTCATAATCATTAGCCGTCTTACCCAGCTGAAAGAAAAACACGTACTATTTCATGATAACAGTCAACCCTTACCTTACAATATGATACAGTTATGGAATGCAACTTGAAAGCATTTACTGTAAAAGTCCCTTTTTTTCACTAACTTTATTGCGAATGAAGCACTTCGCAAATTCATCAAACTCACTAAAATAGCAAATAAACAATGATTATAATATAAAATATTGCTTGTTCGTGAATTCAAAAACTCGCAAATGCATAGAAAATTGGAAAAACAACAAAATAAACAACTCATGAATATAAACATTTAATCTGAAGTTTGTCAGTATTTAACATGCCAGCTTGCATATAATTTGTCTGTATTAAAGTTGCTAGTATTTTTATGTGACAAACTCTTAACCTGCTAACATGTGCAAATTTTAAAGTTGGTGACCTTTCACCTTTTGTTTCGCCTAATTGCGTTATAATCTGCTAGCCCTACCTGTGCAACAATATGTTCACATTTGGTAAGTTCCTGTCCCTTGGCTACAGCCTGTGCAGCGGCGATGGCAGGTGGCGGACATGTCTTGAAAGTGTTACAGGTACGTAGAAGTTGCGTGTGCACCTCGAGAAGGGATGCCCGTAACTGTATATACTCCGACTGGAACTGTAGCGGGAAGCTAGGTACGACTGCGGCCTGCAACCAAATCAGTACATCGGTACAGTTCAAAGCTGCTGGTTCAGTTTTCAGGGAAAAAAATTATGATATACTAAAACATAAAATGTGAAAGTCATTGCTACAATCAACAACACAAGTAAAAATCTAGGTAGTAATTCGAGAAAATACGAAAAACTGTTGAAAATGTTGGTGACCTTGGTTTGACGGTACTGCTACACTATTATGTTTCTATTGGAATTTCAAAAGCGGTTGTAACGCTTTATAATTTGGTAGTATATTATTTCAAATATACAGAAATACTTTACAGGAATTTATACTGGAACCTTTTTATGTCATGAATCGTTTTAAAATTATGTTAATTTCAGACAGTTTGAAGAACCTTGTTTTTTCACCAAAATCTGAGAGCGAGCAGCTTTACATCAGCATTCAGAGACCTAGACAATTTCTATCATGAAAGGATGCCTAAGACCACAGTTGTATTGTTTACTTAAATATCAAAGTTACCAGATAAAATGAGACACCTTTCCATTGACATTAAATAAAAACTCATAGTGATCGTCTGATCGATATTTAACACTAGCACTATTATCTGGTCTTCCGAGACCCTTTTATAAAGTAAGTGAATTACCTAACCTCAATAAGGTAACTAAATTTCCTTAATGGAGTGAGTGAATAACCTTCCTTTAAATCTAACTTTAATGAAGTGAGCATATTTCCTCCTTTAAATGAAGTGAAATGTATTTCCTACGTTCCACATAGTAAGTAAATAACTTCCCTTCAAGTAAGCAAATGAATTACCTCCCTTTAGAGAAGTAAGTGTATATCTCCCTTTAATGAAGTGAGTGAATTTCTTCCCTGTAGTGAAGTAAGGGGCTTTACGTTCCATCCGCGCCGGCATATGCCGGTATATTCTTTTCATATAGCCACGCAGAATCCAGGGTATTGCCAGCAAAGGGGTCTCTATATACCTGCGTACGCAGGGCAAACCCTGGCGTGGATGAAACATACAGCTGTTAAGTGAACTACCCTACCTTTAATGAGGTGAGTCCTTTGTGGTAATGTGACAATGCTTCCTGCATGTTTGCTATGACACTAGTACTGTTGGAATGGAGGCATTTCTCTCCTAATGTAATGTCCTGGAGACCAGTCATCCAGAAACAGAAATGTTCCGAGGATACCTGGAATTATATAAGTAAATACAAACATACAAATGGTATAACTAGTTATTGCAAGATGAGCTAAATACCTGCAAGAGGTATGTTTTGATATTTACTCTATGTTTTTTTAAAAATCTTCATGTGCATATGTACAGCTCAAATGCATCTTCTTGAATAAACCTGGTCGGAATGTTGTAGCTAGGTCATATCAGGATATTACATGGACTTGGTAGATATGGAACTTTGGAATCAAAAAAGGAGGACCGGTTTATGCTCAAGAAGCCCAGAAGGGCCAGTATAGCTCTACTGGACTGACCAGACTGTTCCGAGTAAGTTTTGTGAAAATCTTTTGAAATCAGAGGTCACAGTCAACTTGACTTTCACCCACTGACCTCGAAAACAGTAGGGATCATCTACTCAGTAAGTCAAGACCAATTATTCAATGAAGTTTCAACACTGTTGTTGATAATTAGATCTCAAAATATTGAGCTGAAATGACTTTAAGAGTTTTGGTCATTGTGACCTTAAGCTTTGACCCACTGACCTCAAAAACAGTAAGGATCATCTACTCAGTAGGATCAATCCTCCTATGAAGTTTGAAGACTATGAGTGATGTGTTTGTCTCAAAGTATGGAGTGAAAAGATTTTCAAAGTTCAGGTCACTTAGACCTTGACCTTTGACCAACTGACCCCTAAAACAGTAGGGATCCTCTACTTAGTAAGACCAATCATCCTATGAAGTTTAAAGACTGTGGATGATACAGTTCTTAAAATATTAAGTGGAAAACATTTACAGTTTGGGTCAGTGTGACCTTGACCTTTGACCCACTGACCAAAAAAACAATATGGATCTTCTGCAAGTTGCATGCATCCTTCTGTGCAAGGTTGATAAAAGTTGAAAGCTGTGACCTTTAGAGTGTTATCAAGTAAAATCTAAAGGAGGACAATGCAAACTTGACTTTGACCCAATACCACCAGAAACAAAAGGGATCATGCACATGTTGCAGGCAATCTTCTGAGCAAGCTTGATGAAAGCTGAAAGAAAATTATGGCCTGTAGAGTGTTTTCAAGAAAACACTATCTGAGGTCACTGTGACCTTGACCTTTGATGTATGACCCCAAAATCATCTACAGGTTGCAGGGATCCCTAGCAGCAAGTTTCATGAAAGTCAAATGAAAATTGTGACCTTCATCCAGTAGAGTTAATTAGTAGCAACATGATATTTGCATAATTATGAAATAATTGTAGTTTCATACCTACATATCAGACTTAAGAAGTTTAACAATATCTGAAAGTATATAGATAGTTTTAAAATAAGAAATAAATTTCCGAGGATAAAAAACAACACAACTGCACCTTTTTAGCAAGTTTCTGGAATATTTTTTCTGCAATGCCACACTGGCCATATCGTAGTGCTTGCCTAGCGGTCTTGTATGCCAGCCAGGGATCAGCTCTTTCTGCCCAAGTTAGAATCAAACCTTCCACCTCAGCAGGGACAGGAGAACCACCTGCCACTTGAAATAATACTGTGCACAGATACACCTGAAACAAAACATGAAAGGGAAAATGTCATTCTGGGGACTGTGAAAATAAAACTCAGTTAACGATACTTCAAATAAGTTAATGTGTATTTGACTTGTGCCACTATTTTATGGCCTCAATAGTCGACCGTCCTCACCCCCACTATATAAATGTGAATTATCTGTTTTTTCTTTTTTTATGGTACTATAGATAATAATGATAAAATCAAGTGCGAAGAAACAGGTACAGATTCAGCCCTGTGCTTTGGGCAGCACCATCCGTAGCTCAGCCTAGAGATACATTCTGTTTTTTCCCTTTCTTTTGGAGAACTGACTGATCATCTTGTGAATAAAGGGCTGACATGTCAGTTATGTCCACAGTGTAATACTGTAATGAAACCTGTGAAATACTGTTATCTGGTCACTACTCTCCTGTCGTAGAATGGAGTGGGAGATTGGAGAGGTGGGGTGGATATCAAAACTACAATCTTACACATGGTGGTAATGCATGTAAGTGTACCTTGACTAAACTTAACTAAAACCTGGCTTTGATTGACTGATGAGAGTTTACCAAATCTAAAAGTTCCTATTTTTTATGCTTAACTTTATACCTGCATCTGATGTGGTTCCTGGTCTGCGTTAATTGAGTTCTGTAAGACTCCCAGTAGTTGGGGAACCACTGACTTTGGCAGTAAAGACTGGTTGAGAGATCCGATAGCAGCCAGACTCTCACATAACACAGCATCAACTTCCCCTGCAGATGAGAGTAATTCATTACTTTATGCATAATAGGTTTTAAATGTTTCCGTAAAATCATGCAAAAGCCAACTAAAGAATTCTACTATTCCTTAACCTTCATCCTGATGGCTGGTATTCAATCTATATTTGTGGCCAGTGTAGACCATAACCAGTCTACAAACTCCTGCAGTCTGATCATGATCTGCACTGTTCCTTATTCAGTAAAAACATTTTGAGTGAGTATCCCTTTAAACAATAAACATTACAATCCAAAATATAAACTGAACCATTAAAAAACAATTTAGCATGGTAAAAAGTTCAGATGCAATGCACAAAGATGCAGATTCTGGGGGACACAAATGTTTGAAGTGAGACAGCAGCAGCATCTGCCACCAGAAAGGAGAAAGATGAAAATTAAAAAAAATAAACTGACAGGACCACAGTTTTATGTATAAATTTATTTCTATAGTTTTAAAGTTCTACTACCCTTCAAAATGGCCATATTGGATTATAATCAAGAATGATGTTGTAAACACAGTGGATGCTTTAAAAACATGTAAGACATAAGTTTTACCAAGTTATTGACAGATACAAATTAAGATATACATAACCAAAAAGTTTGGATCTTTTATTTTTGACTAAGATAGTCAAAAATGATATTTACAGATTTCCTCCATAGTCAATGTGAATGAAACTGTTATACAGATCGTTATTTATTGGTTATGACTATGGCAATGATTATTATTCTTGGAGTATAAATCATTGGTTAAAGTTTTATCTAAAATTGTGACTGTCAGTTTGAACAGTTAAATCATTTTTAAATTAATAAAACTCAAAGAAGTAGAATGAATGTATATTTTACAAGATACCTTCAGTTTCTGACAGAAGATTAGCAATACATGTAACAAATGTGTCTGCCACCTTCGGCTGGTGTTTGCTCAGCTCCACAGCACAACGCAAACATTGCTAAATAAACAAAAGCAGCATTTAAATTATTTTTTTCTGTATTAAACATGATTTTAAACAGAATACAGTAAACTCTGTATATAACAAACTCCTTGGGACCATTTAAAGTTGTTCCTTATAAAAGGAGTAAATAATATTCATAGAGCTTTTGCATAATAATTAAAAATTGGGCAAGGAAAATTCATGCCTCATATCTGGAATTTCGCTACATCCGGAATACAGTAATCTCTGCATATAACGACTCTGGATATAGCGAACATCCGCATATAAGGAACAAATTTTCTCTATCCGAGTTCTTTTTTCTTTTTATTATATAAGAAAATGTTACATGAATATAACAAACTCCAGATATAAGAAACAAACTTAAATGGTCTCAAGGAAGTTCGTTATAAATGGAGTTTACTGTATCACCAGCTGTATGTAAGCTGACTGAGGATGGAGACCACTCAACAAGTCCAAAACCTAACTGAGAAACTTCCCTATACATGTAGAAAACAGTCCTAGCCTGTGTTAAAATTGTCAAGAACACATCATGTTTGCAACAAATGGGAAATCAAACTTAAATAACTATGTAGTCAAACCAAAGTAACATACATGTGTTCAGAGACCAGGCTTAACCTCAAGTGCCCTATCGTAAGCTTTATTAACTAAATGTTGATGTTTTCAAACCAAAGTTAACATGATTTTCACTGTTCTATGGTGATATATACCAAGCAACTATGACCCATAATTCCTAATTTCTGTTACTGAATTCCAGAATGAACTTACCTTGAGTGGTTTGGTGTCCTGTGAATCCATTATTAGCACCATGATCTGTGTTTGTATAGCTGTCACCACACTATCCACTAAGTTCTGACCACACCAGTACTCTGTACCCTCTAAAAATAGAGAACAATCCTACACAATAATGTCAACACTATTAACAATATCATATGAACCAGTATGTGGTTTTTAACCAGCATGTGGATTTGCAACCAGTATGTGGTTTTGTAACCAGTATGTGGTTTTGTAACCAGCATGTGGTTTTCAACCTGTAAGTAATTCCAACCAGTATGTGGTTTTCAACCTGTAAGTAGTTCCAACCAGTATGTGGTTTGGCAACCAGTATGAGGTTTAGCAACCAGTATGTGGTTTTGGAACCAGTATGTGGTTTTGGAACCAGTATATGGTTTTGTAACCAGTATGTGGTTCTCCAACCAGTATGTGGTTTTGCAACCAGTATGAATCCAGATCATATCATACATCCACTTGAAGCTGGTCAAACTTGCTGGAGTTTTAAGTGGTCCATAAACATGTTCCTTGGTGATGATCTTTGTGTTCCCTGGTCATATAAACACACATATCTGAAACCAATAGTTTAAGTAATGACTTTCAGATATAGCTAAGGATGTACAGTAAAGGAATTATTTTAACTCTCCACACTTGCTGACACTATGCAATGGCTACAAATAACTTACTTGTTTTACTATAGGCAATCACAATGTTTGTGTAGAATTCTGCTAACTTCCACATCAACACTGGGTTGTCATGTACATAACACAGATTGCAAACATCTAGAAAACTACGATGAAAATCTGAAACCAAAGAGGAAAAGAAACACTTGAAAAAAAAAGAGAAAAAATAATGAGTCCATCTTCCATGTTTGAGTGGTTAGAGTCGCTGACTTGAAACCACTGTAAACTCTGATAGATTGAGGGTCATTGGTTTGAGCCCTGCTACTGACCCATGTCTCGTTATGTGAGAAAGTTGGCAGTTTCTTATGGAGGATTGGAGTCTAGTACTGGTTCTTCCCAGGAAAGATGGTAAGGTAAACAGCCTGTCTATTAAAAATGGAATTGGTGTAAAACCCCTACATCAACAAAAAAAAGCAATAATCCACATCCTAAATCCAAAACTGAAGAATTTCTCTCTATGACAGCCTAAACAAATTTTATCTGCGACCACATTTTCTCAAAACAATTCAGAAAGGCAAATACTGAAATCTTAACCAATTTGAAAACAACTCTACTGAGTACTCAATATCAAAATTCTTTAAATTCTGAGAGAGTCTGTCTTAAATATCCTTCACATCACATTTTTTCTTCTTTATCTGACACACTGGTAACACTCCTACTTGATTCATGATTGAAATTTTGTGTATCAAATCAAATCTAATCGAGCTTCCGTATCATTAAGGTAACATAAACAATCTTTAATAGAATACAATCTGAACAACAAAAACTAGATTATAATAGTAGAGCTTAAAGGCTTACCATGTTTTGCAAACATAATTTTGAATGTGACAGACTTAGACAGGGACACTAACACATTGACCGCTACCGTCTTCAAGCCAATGTAAGATGTATCCTGCGTAAACTCACATACTGCCTGAAACACACAAAACACTTCTGTAACTGTACTGTAAACATCTTTATAATCGTGACTTATTTATTTTTATGGTTTTCTATTTTATTCTTGAATTCACAAACAAGACTCATAGAGCGAAATGAACACTATGTCAAATCTTTAGACAGAAATTTTAGCAAGACTGATGAATTCACGATGCGAATTTATGGTTTAAACTCTACCTTTATTGAGTTTGCTTCTATAAAATATCGAAAAACGGGAAAACATTGCACAAATGATGTCATTTTAACGACGTCATCGTCACATGGTCTCCAACATTAATTACGCTCGGTATACTTCTTGACGTAAAACCGGATTAAAGACTGCAAAAAATAGTGAAAATAAAAATGGTAATCCACTGTTTCAAAACTGTGGATTATCACTTCTATTTCACTGAGAAAACTCTATAATTCACTGGAAAACATAAAAAGATTGATCATTATGAGTCTTTCCCAGTCAAAAAGGCACAAAAATTGCATCCAACATTGTACATGTTTACAAGCAGCATGAAAAATATTTGCAATTATTTGTTTTTCATGCACAGTAGATAGGGTAAATCAAAACAAGATGCTAATAAGGACAGTATCACTCTACTTATTTCTAGAACTGAATACTCAACAGGTTGCTGGTTTTACTATTATTTGTTGCGATGTCAAAGTTATTTTTTGTCTCACTCGACCCATATCCTTTAAAATAATGTAAACACAGAACAGAATGCGCCGCATACCGTATCATTTTACATTTTGTTTACCATGTTTACAAACCTGTATTTGTTTATATGTCCAGAGATGGGAAGCCTTATCTGCAAGCTTCTTCAGTTCTTGTAAACAAATGACCTTCACATTTCGTCGGCTATCTACATGAAGATGATGTAGTAACAAATCAACCTGAAATGATGCTTTTACTGTGAAGGTTCAACAGTTAAGGTAATATACTTTAAACATTTATACTTTGAACAACGACCTCAAAATATTTAGAAGTTTTAGAAAATGTTCAAGAAATCTGGTTTAACTAACCATGGAAGACATCTTCATGAGAGGTGTAATAATTAGGAAATACAGTACTATTTGCGAGAATAATTACACAATTTCTAGGAGGTGTTATTATATTAAAGAGTAAACTGTACTTAATCTATTATGTTTTATGGCACATTTTCTCTGTTGCACTATTGTAACTGTTCTCTATTGTAGATAGATCATGTTCTTTATTGTAGATAGATCCCAGTTTTAAGATCCGCCCACATACACAGTGCAAATTATCAGAAATACAGAACAATGTTTTCCTATAGATATGTACAGTAGTCATAAAACAAATATTAAAACCTGTTACCTGTGTTGGTATTTCTATCAGGGACAACACTGCTAAATGTGACATGGTTCTGAGCGTCTGCACTACGAACTTCTCGGCCTGATAACTTGTTAACAATGCTGAGCAGACATTTCGAGCCTAAAATGTAGAACATACAAAAAACCATACAGATAAGCATGTCATTTAATAGTGCGTTGTTTCTTGTAAACGGAAACTTCATTGTCTTTATACATATTCATTGTGTAAACTCGTACAAGCACAAACCTGTGTGATCAGTCAGTGACAGTAAATCATGAAATATTCGCAAGAAATATATTTTTGCTTTTCTTTGTCAGAGCACTCCTTCGCTAATTCATAACAGCAACTTCAATGTAGACAGTTTATATACAAGCTGGCATGTAAAAAACTGTAATTCACGAAATATTGGCGAGAACTTTATTTTCGCTTTTTATTTATTTCGCAGTGTGAACCAGCAGGATCACTTGTGCACAAATTCATGGTCTCATGAATTTACCGGATAAAAAATTGAGAAATTTTTGTCATGCGGATTGAAAGTGATTTACAGTACAATGTCAAATGCAACACTAAATTTTTCAAATGGCATCTATTCTGAACTGAAAGGGCTAAACACACCTTAGAAAAGCTGGGTAAAAATAAAACTGTTCTGTCCTTTTACTACTTAGGAAATGCTATCAAAAGGCTATATTATAAGATTTTCAAATTTTAAATAACTGCAGGTTCTTGTAAATGCAGGGTTCTACTAAACCAAGATTGCCAATCCTTAAAATGAGCCAGGGCTCTAAGGGCCACAGGCAACCAATGGGGTGAAGCCCCCCTCCCCCGCCCCCTAGGCGAAAAATGATTTTGAGGCTTTCTAGAATCTTGTAGAACAGAATCCTGCAAATAATTACAAAATTACCTGTGTTCTTTTTTTGGGCCACTGTATCTGCAAAAAAATTAACTTTCAGGGGCACTTACTCAAATAAATTTCATGGAAGGTTCTATTTACAGAATTTATGACCTTTATGTAAAACTTACCGACCTACAATTACTAGTGCATTTAAAATTCAAGGAACCGCATTTTATTTGAAATCGTCACATTTTCTGCCAGCGAATTTATGTAGTCAAAGGATCCCAAAGCTCAGAAAATAAACCTTTACTAATAAACACAAACCTTTGTTGCCATGGTAACATCATGATGCATGTACTGTAGTACAGGAATCAGTGACAACTTG
>JAUMHA010395452.1:0-11559 GCA_032359765.1 Saxidomus gigantea
TGTCAGCCTGACTGTGAGGGTTCGAATTTGGCAAAATCTTTCACTGTCAAAATTGTGCTAGTTAAAATCGTTTCAACTAGCAAAATGTCAGACAAATTGACTAGCAAAATGTGGTAAAAATCGGCCGTCTTACTATTTACCATCTAATTGCAGTCTTTTTTCTTTTCTCAATTAGAGTTCAAATCCGTGAGCAAAATTCAGCTATGAGGCAGAATTTTAACTAAGATTTTAAAAACGTTACGGGCATTTTCGCTAGTATGCTAGCCCAATTCGATCCCAGGATGTTGCATGATAAATCAGCTTTATTCTTGAATCACGCTTAACTACATATATACCGTATATTTCTTAATAAACACCCCTCCCGTAATAAATGCCCCTTCCCCATTTTTAGAGCAAAGGCTTTAGGAAATTTCTAAAAGTGCTTTCGATATTCATGTTGTTTCTTTGCACATTTCCATAAAATAGCTGTTTATCCATGCATTTCATTAAGTGACAAAGACTTAATTTTTACCTCAATTATATCCCTTTAGATGATGAATTTGTCTTCGTTTTTCATACTCAAATAAATAACCCCCTTCTGAAAATTGTAACACCCCATATCTTTTTATCTGGACTTTTCAAAGAAAATAAGAGCTTAGATGGTCACTTTTGCATTGGCGTTGCCAAATGGTTAAAGTTTGTTTTCAAAGTCTAATAACTTTCATGCTATCAAAAATATTTGACTGAAACTTTGTATGGATATTCTTTGGGACTACCCCACAGGGCCTCCCCTGGCATTCGCAATTTCGCCAAATAGGAAAGATTTTGAAATGTGGCGAAAAAAATACTCAAATGTCAACAAGATTTTAGTGATTTCAGCTATTATTTCAATGTGTTGGCTGAGAATTCATGAAAATGACAAAATTTGGCAAACAATGTTCAAAAGCCAGGGGAAGCCCTGCGGCCCTACTCACTTTCAAGGCCGATAATTCTGAATGCAAATAAATTTATTATTTTTAGAATTATATGAATTTTAAAAACTTTTTATTGCTTATATTTTTTATTTTTTTATCTGTTTTATTCATCTATAATACTGTTTAACTGGATTATTTATTTATTTGTATATTCATGGGTTAAAGTTTTCAGGACTGGTCCTGAACTTCAGGATTTCAGAAATAGCCATTTTTAGCTGTTGTTGTATACATATATATAGCATGAATTTGTATCTGGTGAAATCATTAGTTAGTTGAAAGTTCAAGCTTTTCAATAGTATAAATATCAATAATTTAAAGAATAAAGATACAGTTTGTCTTTTTTATTTGTGTAACATAAAATACTGGTACTGGTCAATTTTGACTTGTGTTCCAATTCATTATGATTTAGCCTTTGAAACCCTGGTTTTGTCACACTCGGTGGTGCATCTTGTTTTGGAATGTTCTGGTTTAAGACTTAAAGCTTAACTAAACTCCTTTTAACAGCATTTATGTGTGTGTGTCTTTCCAGAGAATGACATAGATGGCCAAGGACTACTGGCTGTAGTAGCTGATGACACATTGTTCAAGGAATTAGTTCCGAAAATCGTTCTTAGAGCCAAGTTGTAGCAACAGTTAAACGTCACTGAACAGCAGGTGAGGATCATTATCAGTAAGCATTAAAAGGTTTTTAGCTCAACTATTCGAAGAAAAGATAGAGGTATTGTCATACCCTTATCAAATACTGGTTTGTATATTCAAATTTATTATTTAAACACATAAGACAGGTTAGAATGAAACCTTCATGATGAAGGTTGATTCCTGTCTCCTCCATGTTGAATTACAAGACCTAGTTACCTCTCTGGTACACAGATTTTGACAGTTGTCAAGATTTCAGCTGCAAAGAATCAGTGTATATTTAAACTATAATATATACCAAAGATCAAGTCCTTCTTGTGCCAACTTCGGGACAGTTTGAATCACACAAATTTTATTCTGGGCTATTTACAGCAATATAAACAGGGCTGTCTAAAGTTTTTCTAATACCTTTAAAGACTTCAATAGCTTTCGGGTATGCAGGTAGAAATGTTTTACCTGTCCAAGCTTTCATGACTGTGAGAGATGTTTTTGTCTTCCAGAAATGTCAAGACGCTGGCACAACATGCACTACAGACCAGACTGAGAAGCAGAAACAGTACCAAAAACTTGTCGTAAAGGATGGGAAATGGCAATTTGAAACTGTTCAGAGTTCGGTAAGTAATTATTAAATAGCTTTATGATTGCCCATTAATGAAATGAAATGTAGAATACATGTATGTTAAGAGATATTTGAAGAAAGTGAAGATTTATTGTCTTCACCCAGCTGAATATGGGTCATTATTTGGGTACATAATTAAGAGAGTTACCAAGTTTTGGCTACTGATGTCATATAAATGCATTAAGTAATATAACATTGAAACATTTTTATCCATTATAATGTTTTAACAAAACAGTATAATACTGTATCCATTTAATAATATGAAATAATCTGGGGTTTTTGAACATATAGAATAATTACTTAATAAACTAAAGAATGTAAAGGTAAATTATGTTCAGTAAATCGTGTCTTTACTTATTGCATCTTGGAATACAATGATTAATACCGAGGAGAAAGTGTTTTCCAAGTTTCATTTATAATTGTTCATCTAGTTGTAAGTTTTCTTTATCCGATACTTTGAAAAAGTATTCTTACATTTATCTTATATAGTTAGAATGAATTATGTTACCCTATTGCTAACCAGTACTTGAACAGAATTGTTGTTTTACTAAGGACGCCTCACCCCTACTTCACAAAATTTAATCAAAGAAAAGTGTAATTTGAATAATTACGACTGGTCAAGCAGTCGTCTTTGATTTTGTACATTTTAATATTAAAGATTCTTCTAGAGACCGGCGAGGTAAACCGAGGAATATTATTTGCCGAAGGTAAACATGATCAATAGTTTATCAGTACCTGGATATGCGAAGTCAAGAATAAATCCATTTCGTCATTCAGCCAAGCTGTAAATGTAAACCGAATAATTGATGGAAATTGGGTATGCTCGCATCGTTTCAAATATGAGATTGTCGTGAAAAAGTAAGTCCAATCGAGAAGCCGAATGAATAAGTTTGTCTACACAAAGCTGCACTGCATGTTAACCGAACGCTCAATTATCAATATTTCGTTTTGCATATGATCAAACGGTTATCCTTTGATCCATAGTGTAATGAAGATACCTGGATAGTGTAGACGCTTTCCGTTTATGTGGCAGTATAGTCAACTTATCACTTAGGTTAACATGATTAATACATTTGATATATATGCACTGCACTATGCCTTATGCTTCTATTGCAGACGGTAATTATCACGTGGGGGCTTAATTTAGCAATTCACATGCGCAACTGCACAAATGTATAGCGCTATAAACATTCCGTTTCAACATAAGTGTTATTAAAATTTTCATGATAAATACTAAAAGTTTCAGCATTGACCTATATACTTAGCATAAATTGTCCTGCTTCGCCTCTGTTTGATCATCTGCGGAGCAGGCGTGTGGTCTCGACGGACACTGGATCAAACACAACAAACAGGACTTCGGTCCAAAACAGGACTTCGGCCCAATCTCGATCTAGTGGCTGTCGGGGCATCCACTAACGACGATGGGAGTGACCCTGACAAGGGCCGTTTGTTCAATTTCGCAGCAACGAAGACGTATGATGTAAGATGACCACCACCCTATTAGTTGCTTTTCCGAGAATGCCACTTGTTTAGTTTTAGCTGTACTTTAGCATAATTTGAGATCATTCAGAAATAAATACAATTGATGAAACACAGACTTTTTACACAAATAAACAATTGTCCGGATAATTGAACGGACGTTGCATATTTCAGGGACGTTTCACTGGTTATTATTTTACTCGAACTGAACTAGAAAACATATTTTGCGACCTCTGCAAAGAATACGGATTCGAACAGCTGAGACCGAAGATTTTTGTGTGAAAATTTCGTGTTTTAGATTTAATATTATTTTTGTGTACAAGTTACATATACATATGTATAAAGGCATGCAAAATATGTTGAACTATAACAAATGGATCGGGTCACGAGTTATCACAACATCAGAAACGGCCCTCTCCAGAAGAAGTCAGATTTTAAGTAAATGACAAGATAGCTGTATCACTTATACATCTTTACAAGAAAGAATTGAATCAATCAAATGAACTATTAGAATAATTAAATGAAAACAAAATGAAAAAAAGAGAGAGAGAGAAACAAATTGAAGAAAAAAAATACATTAAACAATTTGAAGAAAAACAAAACGCTGAAAAAGTTTGACTGCCTTCCGTGATCGAACAAACACCCCAATGGGAACCCCGTATCTGACACCCCAGACTGATGTACATCTATAACATTTACTGGGACAATTTTATGTATCATCAAAACGTCTCATACTCTGTATAAATGTACTTCTATAAATAGGTTACAGTTTCCTCGTCAGTATGGGTATTAATACCAAACAGTAGCTTATATGTACTTAGAGGACTGAAAAGTCGCGTGCTTCTAAATAGTGTTAGGCGATGGTTTCTGCATAATGGACACTGGAAAAAAAGTGCTCAGCGTCTTCTAATGCATATCCACAATTACAGCTAGGATTTTCTCTTATGTGGTTATTAAGTCAGAATTTAGATTGCTACAGTTATTTATTATGCGGCTATGATATATCTGTTCCGTTCTATTACCAAAAGCAAAATACTGTGGAACTCCCGGAAGTTGATATCGATTTCTGAGATGACATTTAAAGGTGGATAGGGTATCAATGTTACAAGTCTCTTCATCTTGTTCGTCCCAGAGTTTGACGGCTGAAGGTAATACTGATTTGGAATAGATTTCCAATCTTCTTAGTATAGCTATAAAATTATTTCTATTCCTCAGAGGATAATCATTAGTTTGTTCAGCAGTGGGTTGAAAAAGCTATCTCAAGTAATCGGGAAGATTGCCATATTTGAATTTATGAACAAGGGTGAGCTTTTGAATTTCACGTCTTTTTGTAAGAGACACCCATCCTATTTCTTTTAGAAGTTTCTCAATAGAGACAGATCTTGTTAATCCGGTAACGATTCGGGCAGAATCGTTTGCATTTTTTCGAGAATATTTTTTTCATAAATGGTGCAGTTATCCAAAACAAGGGATGCATACTCTAGTCGGGGACGTAAGCATGTTATGTATATTTGGTTAAGTGTTTTACTCCTGACTTTGAATTTAGGCATTCGCATAGACCCTAAGACCTAAGACTTAGAATCAGAACAAGAGTCGTTACATCCAATCAACACACTTCAAAGGGTATATAGAGGATCTACAATGAATGTTCGTGTTGTATTGGATTTATTAAACGAGTCATCTGTCGAGTTTTCATCAGTTTTAGATGACGAGTTTAATAAATTCAATATGACACAAAGACGAATGGAAGGTTGTATTTATAATATGACAAAGAAATCATAGGATTCAAACATAAGACAAAAACGGCGTTGAATATGTAATGCGGTTTCTAGGTAAACATTTGCAACAGAAGTAGTACCACATATATTTTAGTATTCAATAAAAAGAAAATACGTATGGCCCCTCAAGGCTTTTTACAAAGTAAGTCCAAAACATTTTTACTTTATTTCATAAACGCTATGATGATGAGTAGCGTAAGAATTACCAGTTCATTATTTATGTCATAACGTCACTATGCATATACGTGTGTAAAGTTTGTGGAGCGCTCAATACACATGACTTTAAATTTTGTTCGACTTCACTGCCAATGCACTTTGAATACTTGAATCTTGGTGAGGCTGTTGAATCAGTTTGATGAACGTGTACATGAAACGTTCCACTATATACGGGAGCGCTTGAAATTCTTGGGAAGCCACCAGATACTGGAATTTTTGCTGAAATTTGCTATGTTATATTATGTATGAAAAGGATTACATAGAATAGGATTTTCTTTTGAATTTTAGTGAAAGATGTCGGATATTTGCCTGTGCCGATTTTGTTTAATGAGACTGTAATTATTGATGGATGCAATATTCTTATCTGGTTTGGAAACATATTAGATCTACTGTCATTAAATCCCGGACAATGTAAATAGTAGACTTCTACAGTACAGTACCTAATCACAGTATTTTAAAATCCTCGGAACATCACGTCATGGACGATGCCAAGCCCTTCACCGTCTATTCTATCGTAATTGTTGACTGAAATGTCATTTGACCCCATGTTTGTTTTGGTTTTTGACAGCAGGCAGTGAGATATGTGATTCGGCTCATTAGCATATTTATTACACTAATGTATTACTGACCCCTTGAATACATAAGATAAACAACTGGTTTATTACACTCCTGTGCGAATGGTCACGTTATGAATATAAGATAATGCCCATTGCAAAATACAATAGCTACAGAAAGTTCGTTACTGTTACGGCATACATACTAAGGTTCATACACAACTGCAAAACTTACATAGAGAAAATACCAAGACAATAATTTACTGTTGCATAATTAAAGGAGGCAGAATATATGTGGCTACGGAACTATCAAAGTTTAACATATCTAAATTGAAATCAAGAGAGAAGAAATTACCCAAGTACGTCAGTACAGGTTGTTCATCGATGATAGGGAAGATTTACTCCAATATTTACTACCTAACAAACACATTATCCACGCGTCACGCCCATGAAAGCTAGCTATATTCCGGCGAAAACGCTACAATAACGTACTTACGTCAGAAATATTGTATTCCGTTAATTCGCAGATGTGAACAGACAGAAGTACAAAAATGTGTATAATGTAAAAGAGTAAATGGAAAACCATACAAAAGCCAGGATCCACCAACCTTACCAAAACTTTGCCTTGAAGACAGCGCACCATGTTCAGTATCATGCGTTGATTTTACTGGTGCACTACATGTTATAGGCCACCGTTTGATTGAACATATAGCATACATAAGCCTTTTCAAGTGTGCCTCTGCACGAGAATTACATCTAGAAGTATTTAAGAAGAAAATTATTATATGCTGGCGTTCAAAAGATTTTGCAGCAGGAAGCAGTACCCAGTATAATAGTATCTAATAATGCCTTCAAAGCTATGTCGAAGCATTTAGGTCAGTTACTCGAATCCCAGTCTATACAAGAAACAATCGGCCAGGAAAAAACACAGTGGCATTTCATACCGACGAGAGAACATGGTACGGTGCATGGTTGGAGCGCCTGGTTTGACTTAATACAAATCATTAAAGAAAATTCTTGGACGCATAACCATCACTGTAGAAGAAAACCAGACGAAAATCATAGAAGTAGAAGCTGTACTCAACGATGTTTTAGATCCAGTTTGTTTAATGCTTGCTCATTTATTATACGGCCGCCAAGTCAGATACTTACCTATCCAGATATTGAATCTGTATCAGACTCAACAGACAGCAATTGCAATAAAATAACTAGGTGAGCTAGGGTACAGAAGCAACCTATCGATCACTTTCGGAAACGGTGGCGCCACGAGTATGTGACAGCGTTGAGCGAGTATCACAGAGTAACGGGTAACAACCAGCAGACAATATCTTTCATTAAAATACACCTCGAGCGCGGTGGAGGTTAGGTGTTATTTTTGAACTGAAATATGGGAAAGATGGACTTATCCCTGCAGCTAAGGGTAAATCTAATTGGTGTATTTCAACTAGACCAATTGTGAATTTGAGACAAGTGACTGACAAAATATTTAAATTTACGCGATGAGTGATGAACTGACGAAGATTGATAGTCTTAACTTAGAGATATTAGTGATTCATCACTGAGCGAAGGTTAAAGAACGGCTTATAGTGTTAGTGTTATGAACATTCATGTCAACATAACTAAATGTTTCAATGGATACTTTCAGCTTATAAGTTAAAATCTTTTGAGAAATAGATTATAATTCTAGAACTTCATATTTGAAGACATTTCAAAGATTAAACAAAAGTCTTTTTGCAGCCCTCCGAATGTCGGAAATAACGCTCAATTGTTTGTTATATGATTATGACGTTATCTGACGCCATATTTTACGTGACGTATTGTACGCCTTATCCTATGTTTGTATATATATAGGAGTTTGAATACGGCAAAAGAAATTCAAAACAGACAACGTGCGGGTACATACTTTAGTTCGTTATTAACTTACAACCGTTTCGATAGTAGCATAGCCAGTTATTAGCCACACCGACCAAATTAACAGTTCACTTCATATTTATTCATTGTTATGCAATGCAAGGGTAAGAAAAAAATGTTTCAATCAATTTTACCATCGACCATGGAAAATTGAGTCAGCGTTTTAAATCTGAGAGGTATTGATTGAGTCTTTCTCGGTCAAATTGTAGTATTTTGTTTAGTCGTTTCTTTTTACTTTGGTCAACTCGATATCTGGTACCATGAAAGTGAATACGATGTTTGACAAACCAAGACTTCAATTTTGTTGAGCGCGCAGGCTTGTATACATATGTAATCCAGTCGTCTGCCCACCAGTTATCAAAATAGGGCGGATAATAGAAGTCAAAAATGTCTACATGCGTGCGATGCACCATGTCAATTGTTAAAATTTTAGTATTTCCTTTATCGAATGTCGGTCCAACAACACCAACATTCGGCGGTGTATATGTTTGCAAAACATTTACGCCAGCTGACGTCCAGTTTTGTGTTTCAAAAGATGTATCATCGGTAACTCGTACTAAATAGTCCATTCCGTCTTGGTATGCTGCTCGTGAAATGTCATTGCATACTCTGGTTAATATTCCGCCGTTTGTTACAACAACCTTAACTCGATCGTACATCATTTCTAATTTGTGTTTAACAGTTTCGAGAAAATCTCCAATGTCAATTCCAACATAAATCCTATATGTATATTCCTTTTGCATTGTTTTATAAATTGACGGTATGCAAATTGTCGTTAAACTTAGATTTTGTAAAATCGGGTTCTTAATATACCGAGTTGTTGCTGGAATTAAGATACCAATTGCAGTACGCGAGCGTTCAAGCTTTCTAACCATTTCATTTTCAGACACTGATAAGGTGGCGTTACTATCATAAGTAGTTCTGTTGTTGTTGGCCATACTTTTCAAGTGGTAGTTTTTCTTTGGTGTAGTGCTATAATTCGCTGACATACGTAAATTGATTATGGCTTCTCTCATTTTGTCTTCACAGGCTACTGTGTTACCAGACTCACAAGGCTTTATTAACTGCCCCTCACTAATGTGGCGATGGAAATTTGAGAAATATAAAGTTACATAAAAAAATAAAAGTGAAAGTCCAATTATTTCCAATATTTGAATGAAACGTTTCATTTTTCCTTCAAATTAGAGACTGGCTAGTAAAAGTGATCTAATTGTGTTATACAGAGGATCAGAAAATATAAGTTAGAGAGATCATTAAACAAGAATCGATAAAAAAATATCTAAATTTCCTTTTTTTAAAACATTCTTTTAGAAATAAAAATCACAAAAAAAATCCTTCCGAACTGACTGCATAAAAGTGTTACTTCATTATATAGTTCATTGATTAAAGCCGAAGAAAGTGCAACTACTCTTGTGTTTCCTTCCTTGTACACACATTTGAATTGTTTCAACTATCCATCTTAGAAAAGTGTGAACAGACACATATTAATATGTTTTCACATATGCAATGAGCAACTTAAGTATATCGCAACCGTCCTTGCAACTAAACGTTCTGGCTTTATAATGAAGTGCGACTAAACGTTTAGGATCTAGTTGTTTACAACCTGAAAATGTTTGTCCTGATATGAACGGTATGGGTTAGGGTTGGTGTAAGATGGCGCATTAAGTCAATTGGTAGTCCATATGCACAAGTGTCTAGTGCGCAAGATATTAGGCAATGCGTTCTCTAAACATTTGAAAACGCAATGCATCGATTTATATAGAACAAGTAAAATATTGCTGCTAAAGAAGCAAAAAAGTACACGGCGTTAAAAGGGGGTGTAGCAAATACCCAACACCTGTCATTATTTTGTCGGCTTTCAAAAGACCAGAGTCACCACACTAAAAGAAACTGAAAAATCACGTGTTTACTATCAGTCAAATATACAATTTTAACTCAGAATTACTTCTAGCGTATATGTTTAGAGCTTACAAAACATTATAAATATGAACATGCTAATAGGTCCGTTTAGAATTAATGTAAGTTGAAAAAATAATATGCCTTTAATATCATATTTGTACTTTCATTATTTTCAAATTATGCCTCTTGCATAATATAGAGTAATACATATTACATATTGGATGTAAGAATATCAACGAAGGCATATAATGTTAGATGCCAATCAACGTTCTAATAATACAGTACCGCCAGCGTTTTACTTCCGCGTTTTCGTGGAAAAAGGCGTTATTCATTCGTTTACCATGCGGTTATAGTTAAGCGTGTGTCACAAAATTGACAGGCGGGCCTCAATTACCACATAAAGATAGTAACAGCAATTTTATCTTTGTTTTTGTAAAGTCTAGATTATTGTGTTATAGTAATTGCTAGACCTTTCCTATAAAAGTAAGAGCATCGTTTTTAGTATTGAGTTTCGTTTACTTATTTTGACCGACATACATCTTATTCGTTTATTTCATGTTTGCACGGAGGTTATGATGTCACCGTGAGTTTATAGACTGGCGGGAAGATTTAGTATTTAAGAAAGGCTGACTATTACAAAATTGCGCACACAGAGTTTTATGACTTTGACATCGGATATGTTATATAGTTCCTACTTTAGCTTGATCAATGTAAATGCATTTATCTCTGAAAGATTTCTTTTCTGTTTATAAAACGTTCCGAATGCGTTATCGACGGAGCACGGAATTTTTAATTACATAAGTCGTCTGCCACTTTTGACAGCTAGCCGCATTTATGGAAAGCAAGAAGGCGATAGAGAGGAAATGGACAGCACCCGAAGAGGCGACACTCATACACTTAGTATCAAGTTTCTAGGATGAGCTCTTCGGGTGCCTGAAAGGCCCGGTGTCTTCGTCCACAGACCGGACGGAACGAAGACGAGCGGGCCTGTGGACCGACATAATAGATACATTGAACAGTTATCGACATATCTTTTACAGAACATTTCACTTAAACTTAGATCTTTTGTAATGTCAGGTTTTGAAAGATTAACTGGATATATGTATAAGAGCACTAGACCGAATACACAGCGAATATTGGTCCAACATACTGCAGTATGTAGCGCTGTAGATCCACAACTTCGATAAAGACAGAAAGAAAATGCGGTGTTTTTATTCGGCCCCTTTGCATTGTATTTAACAGTTCCTGTATTGGCCCTTATTGCTTGTGGTATATCACAATACCTTTTTAAATCTTGTAGTAGTACAACGTTTAAATGTGCTCAATATCCCCTTTATTATTACTGATTTAGTTACTTCACTTGTGCTACATTGTACGGAATCCTGTTGGGGCCATTTATAATGTCGCCGTCGCGTTTGCATGGTCGACACACGACAACGCGAAGTGACATAGCGACATTACGAAGTGACACCCGACAATCGCAAACGACGGCGACAATCTCAAACGACAATGTC